>PVLC010002600.1:70731-111747 GCA_004027655.1 Graphiurus murinus
GAGGAGGAGGAGGAGGAGGAGGAGGAGGAGGTAAGGAAATCTTCCTACACTGGTTGGGTGAATAATTTTATAATGGCTTAAAACAATATGCATTAATTATCAAAATTTTCTGTATCTCAAGTATCAAGGCATGACCTGCTAGGTCCTTGATTCTGGGTGGCACAAGGCTACCATGCAGTCTTATTGGTCCGTGCTCTAACCTTGAGTCTCAATTAAAAATGAATCTACCTCCATTTCTATGAAGTCAGTTGGTAGAATTATTTTTGTTGTAGGCAAACGAAAGTCCCAGCTTCATACTGGTTATAGGTTGGAGGCTGTCATTAGGTTCTAGTGATCACCCACAGGTTCCCTGTCATGTGGTCATAGGTAGTTTTCAATCTGGCTATTTGACTTTTTATAGGTAGCAGAAAAGCTTCTAGAAAAAGAATTTTATCTGCTTTTATATAACTTGTATTAAGAGATGTTTAATCATTTTGCAAAAATCTAATCAAGGAAGTGAAAACCCATTATTTTATTTATTTATTTTTTTGGTACTAGGAACTGAACCTAGGGGCATTCTACCTATTGAAACAGGGTCTCACTAAGTTGTAAATAGTCTCAATAAGTTGCTGAGGCTATCCTTTAACCTGCAATCCTCCTATCAGCCTCCCAAATACTAGGATCTCATCACTTTTGACATATCCCATTTTTGAAAAGCAACTCAGTTTCCACACAAACTTAAGGGCAGGGGACTATGCAGTGCAGGCAAAACACTTCAGAGGATACCTTAGGGGGTGTGTGCCAAATTGTTGAAGCAACCCTGCAAAGATACACCTAGAACTCTTTTTGGAATGTGGTGGTGCTTACATATTGGTAGAAGCCTTATGGTTTTATCAGGAATTAGGATAAAATGAAACATCCCAGCCAACTCTCTATTACACAAAAAATTCAAAATGATTAAAACTTAACAAAAGATTTTTTGAAATAAAAGGAGGATTTGAACAATGCATGCAAGAGATATGGGAATTGCTAATATTTGAGAAAGATTTAGTTCACATATCTAAAGTACATTTTAAACATTAAGTTATTTGTAATCTTGAAAGTAAACCAAAGTACAGTTAATATAAAGCAAGGAAAAATAGAAGGTAAGAGAACACAATAAAATATCAAATAAAATGACCTAGTTAAAAAAAAAATTAAGGGAAAATGATATAGAAAACTACTTAGGTAATCCTATGGAAAACAAAAAAAGAGAATTGTTATGTTTAAATATAAAATGTCCCCTGAAGGAGTTCATGTATTAATGTTCAGAGTTGATATAATTAAATCATAATGGTTGTGATTTAATCAGTGGATAAATTCATTGTAATGATTTATTGGGTGGCAGGTGGGATGTGGCTGGACAAGGTGGGTCACTGGGATTGTGGCCTTGCATCTTCTTGCTTGTTCTCTTGCTTCAGGACTCCAGGATGGGAGAGCAGAGCCCTGTGCTCTCTCCACGCCCTGCAGCCAGGCCTTGGCTCTGCTGAGGTAGCCTGTCATGGACTGAAACCTTGAAGTCTGTAGAAGTGTAAACAAATAGATAGCTTCCCTCTGCTAAGTTGTGGTAGTGAGTTGTTTTGGATTAAAGTAATGAAAATGCTGACTGAAATCAGAACTGACATTTTAGAAAATAAGATAATGCATGTGTATCTATGTTTATAGTTGCACAATTCACAATTGCCAAACTATGGAACCAGCCAAGATGTCCATCAACAGATGAATGGATTACAAGACTATGGGATATGTACACAATGGAATTTTACTCAGCCATAAAGAAGAACAAAATCATGTCATTTGTAAGGAAATGGATGGATCTGGAAAACATTATGCTAAATGAGATTAGTCAGTCACAAAAAAAAAGTAAAAAAAATCGGATGCTCTCCCTAATATGTGGAAGCTAGGGAGAAAGTAGGACGTAAGAGAGACTCTAGACGAAGAGGGGAAACCTTACATGAGCAAAGAAGTTGACTTAACTGAAGGTGATGGGGAGGGAGACACCCTAATGCACATGATGTACTTTCACAATCATATCAAAGTCAATCCTTAAACTGAACTTGAGAAGGAGGGAGAGGGAGGGAGGGGGGTGAGAATTGGAGAAGGGTTAAATGAGAGATGTGTGCATGTATGCCTCTACCAGCGTCTACCTAACAAAGATGTATGATTACCATGCACCAATTAAAAAAATAAAGGAAAAGAAGATAATTGAAAGACAAGTAGAGGGCAAGTTTACATGTGCAGTTAAAAGGAAATGCAAAGCTAGTATTTTTTTTATCATTTTCATGTAATCATATGATAATTTCGTCCTTGGTGTTGAAAAACTGATAAATATGGATGTAAAGTTGTGCAAGTAATTGAATGTTACCATAAGTAGAATGAAAGTCCACCTATACAATATAATTTTCCTAGAGGAAAAGTATTCCTAACTTACATAACACAGAGAAATGTGGCTCAAGAATATGGAAAACAATAATATAACTAAAGTAAGAGTAATAAACCTATGATAATTAACTTTCCTGGTTAAAAAAAAAAAAGTGCTTTAAGTTGATGTTTAAAAAAAAAAGCCATAATCCATGTATGGTGCTAAATAGAATCACAACCACCAAAACTTAGATAAGGAAATGTAACAAGTTTAATAACATTAGCCCATTTTAAGGCTAGGGAAATTCGATGCCACTTATCAATAGGAGATATGTCAAAGATTTTGCAGATATGTTTTAAAACTGCCACAACTTTCTCAAGTTCCCATTGTAGTCTTTTCCCAGATTAGATCCTAGGAAGGAAAAATTAGAAAAAAATGGAGTCATTATAATTTGACTGTCAGTAATGCCAGACATGGATCTCCTATGGGGCAAGCACATCTTTCATGGGTGCATTCATTCTATCTTTGGAAATGTGTTCTGCAGCAGCCTTTCACATCCCCTACTTCTCTGGAGAAGTATTGCAATTTTGGGCTAAATCCTTTCAGGATTCTTCTCCAAGTCCTGCCTATATTGGTGCTACCACCCACATCCTCTTACTATAAATCTCTCCCCATATAAAACAGTCACTGCGATGGGTGGGCACAGTTGTGCTCTGTAGCAGTCACTTTTACACTGGTAATAAATACCTCTTTGCCTGACAAATGGTAGAGATGATGCTTGCCTAACACTCTCTTCTCTTTCCTTGTCTTACCACCCCAGGCAGATTCAGCCTGCTTCCTTTTTTGAGCATTCTCTGTCTGAGATGCGATTACTAGTTTCTTTGTTGAGGTATGCCCACTAGACTCCAGGGACACATGGAAGTTCTCCCAAATCTCTTACCGTGCTTCAGTTTCATGTATAGGCTTAGGGTGGGAGACCAAGAGGAGAACCAAGAACATCTATTCTGTCTTCTTACAAACTGATTTTAAATAATATTATTTAAAATTTCTAATTTTTGGCAAAGTTGGAAGTAGATAATGACAATGGAGCAAGGCAAGACCAGTTCTCATATGTTTTGCAAGTTCTGAATGAATGTGTCTAGCACATAAAATATATAAAAATTTCTCAGCTTTGTGGCTATAGCCAGAAGACTGAGAGTTTTTTCTTTCTTTGTCTTTTTTTTGTGGTAAAGGTGGTGGTGATACTGAAGATTGAACCCAAGGGTGTTCTGCCACTGAGCTACACCACAGCCTTTTTAAAAAAAATCTTTTTATTTGAAGAGGCTGATGCAGGAGGATTCTAGATTCAAGATCAGTCTCAGCAACTTAATATACTAACTTAGTCAGAATACTCTCAGCAACCTAGCAAGAGTCATTTGAAACGCTGTTTCATAATAAAAAATTTAAAGGACTAGCGTATAGCTTGGATGCAGAATGCCCCTGGGTTTAATCCACAAAACCACACACACACACACACACACACACACGCACGCACATACACACACACACACACACACAAAAAAAAAAAAAAAAAAGACAATTTGAAACAGGGTGTCTTGCTAAGTTATTGTACAAGGGCCTTGAACCTATGATCCTCCTGTGTCAGCCTCCCATGTCCTGGGATTTCAGGTGTATACCTGGCACCTTGCTGAGAAGGTCACTTGTAAATGTCCTATTATAAAATAATTATATTACAAGTACTTTATATTTAAAACCTCATTTTATATGCACAACACCTTGAAGAGGTAAGCATTGGTAGTATGCCAATATACTAACTTAGTCAGAATACTTACTTAGAATGTACCATATCCTTAGGTAGGACATTCTGGCTATATGCTTGCCAGCTCAAGATTTACTGAGGAGTGCTCCCAGAACCAATGTCTATAAGTGATGAAGGTAGTAGGACTGATCAGAGAGAGAAATTGAATATTAAGGCAATTACAACAGATGTGTCAGCTGATCCCAAGGGAGCCACAGAGCTGAAGCTACACTTTACACTTGTCCTGATTTAAGCCAAAGGGGCTGAGACTTTGCATCTGCACTCTGAAAGCTCACTGACAGAGAGGTTTCTTCTGGGCAAGGGCAATGCCTGCAGAAGGACTCAACTATGTGACATCAGCAAATGGGGCAGGCATGCTTCTGTCCTGGAAACATGGTCTGCTCGCTGCCCCATCACACATATGTTTACTTACAGCAGAAATTGAGATGTGGATAGGAACAGTGCAAGTATGTTCAGCCTAAATGTGGAGAAAATTGAATAAACTGTGGCAACTGAAGAAAATCCGCAGGTGACTAAAGATCTCCTAGGGTAAAAAGCACCATGACCAGATGGGTTTGTACATGTATATTATTCAAACTGTAAAGACTGTAAAAGATAAAATAGTGACAATACCAAATGTCGATGAGGATGTAGCAAGACTGGTTCTTGAAATAATCTTGGTAGGAATGTGAAGTGGCACAGCTGCTCTGGAAGAGACTTCAGAAATTTCTTACTGCATATTTACCTTGTAACTCAGCAATCACACACTTAGGCAGGGTAATGGAAACATATGTCCACACAAAACTCTGTAGATATAGCAGGGTCTTTGCAAAACTTTATTTATAAAATTACAAAAAAACGTGAAAAGAATGCAAGTGCCCTCTTGGGGAAATGGTTAAAGTAGGGTACAAATATATAATGGAATGCTACTCCACAAGATAAGAGAAAAACTATCAATATATTACAACTACTTAACTCGAGCTCAAGGACATTTCCCAGAGAGAAACAGGCACACAAAAAAATCCAGCCTTAGCCGGACGTGGTGGCGCACGCTTGTAATCCCAGCATTTGGGAGGCTGAGACCGGAGGATCCGGGTTCGCAGCCAGCCTCAGCTACTTAGTGAGGCACTCCACAATTTAGTGAGACCCTGTTTCAAAATAAAGAATAAAAAATAGGGCTGGGGGTATAGCTTGGAGTTAGAATGCCCCTGAGTTCAATTCCCAGTACCACAAAAAAAAAAAAAAAAAAAAAAAAATCCAGCCTTAAAATATTGCACATGGTATGATTCCATTTACATAACGTTCTTGAAATGAAAAGGTTACAGATTAGCAGATTAAAATTTCCAGGGGGATAGACATAGGGGTGGGTGTGGCTGTTCATGGGAGAACTTTGTGATAACAGGACAGTCCAGTCGTGTATCTTGATTGGGGAGATGATACACATGTGATAAAATTGCTTAGATATATACACTTACAGACACACACACACACACACACACACACATACACACACCATTGATAGATGCTAAAAGGGTATTTGATAAACTTAGAAATTATTCCTAAGAAGATATAATGTAAAAAAGTACCTAATTACACTGATATTCAACAAAAACTAAAACAATAAAACTATTTCAATTAAAATAATTTCTTCCTCAGAAAGTATAATGATAATTGGACAATAAGTAATTTCCGTTAAAATTTTTCTATTTTAATATTTTTTATTTTGACACATACTGGTAAACTGAATTTTTATAGTTAAATGACAGATTAGTGGTTAAAAATAAAATCATGAATAAATGAAAAATAGTAGTAATAATAATGCTGATTTAATTGCTTAGCTCACAATGCTTTAAACCCAAATAGTCAAACAAATCCCAAGTGAAACAGAATATGTGAATGCAATTCTGTTAGTAAATTCAAGATTACCAACACAGTTTATTTAAATTTTAATAGGTTTAAAATTTATTTTGAGTCCTTCACTTTACGGTCAAAGACATGCACATTTAAAACTCTTATGAAATTATATTTAAATAAAATTATAAATAATTTGATTCAACACTGATTTCCATGAAGATTTTCTAAAAATTTCTTTTCTCTCTCCAAGTTTGATGAATATTATTATAGTTCAGGCATATATTCCTGGAAACATTCCATCACAGGATCAGAAAGGGCTAAAGCTTTCTTGTAGGATTCTGCTATAATAAATCATTATAGGTACGATTTTGTATCACAAAACTATGACAAATATTTAAATGCTAATTTGATGAGCGTGCCAGAAACACACCACAAAATAATTTCAAATCAAATGATTGCAGCCAAGAAATAAAATTTGTAACCAGTAGGTTTGCAAGAGAAAGGAGATATATAATCAGTATAATATATTGTATGAGAGTGTAACTCCATGGTTATAGAAGCTCCAAAAACAGCAGTGTACTGAATTATATTTTTCATAATTATGTCATGGAAATATGAGCTTCTATAAATTGAATCCCTTTCTTTTTTTGTGGTGTGTGAGATTAATAACACTACAAATAATTAAATTATATAGCTTTTATTTTGTAGATACATAAAAAGAGTAATCTCTAATTTAGTGACTTTAAAATAAGCCTTGCTTTGGTAAGCATGAAGCACTCAGAGTCCATAAAAGGTGGTGGGATTGGAATACGGAGCATTTACCTGATGATTCATTTAATTTGCACTTATAATCCCCCCCCAAAAAAAAATCTGTGTTTGATCACTTAAGTAAAGTTTGAGTACTGAAGCAATAGCCAAACCTGAAATCACCATTTATCATCATTAATACACCATGGATAACAAGAAAGGTTAATAAAAATGGAAGATGGAGAATTTGTATATTTGCTTTGGGAGGATACATTTAGTTTCTGGCAACCCCAAATCAACAAGCCTTATATGAATTATTAGCAAAATTTTAAACTGCCACTTTGAAAAGGTAAGTAGACAATGTAAAACATGTCCATTAGAATACCTAGATGTATCCAAATTAGATTATCTATGTTCCATTTTTAAATTACCATAAACTTCATGGCTTAAACCAACAAAAATGCATTCCTTTTTTATTTCTGAAAAGCTCAAATCTGAAATCAAGGTGTTGGTAAGGTTCTTCCTTCCGAAGGGTTGGAAGAAGGCCTTCATACCTTTCTTTCACCTTCTGCTGGGTGTCAGAAATCCTTGGCGTTCCTTGACTTGTAGGACCATCACTCCAAATTCTGAATCCATTTTCACAAGGGTTTATTCTCTGTGTATCTCTATCTCCAAATTCATTCTCCTTTCTCCACTAAGGATGCTAAACAATGGATTAGGATCCCAACTCCATCTTGAGATCCTTAAAGTAGTTATAACTATGGGGACCATATTCCCAGTGAGTTTGCATTCACATGTACAGGGAGTTAAAACTTGGACTTATCTTTTTGGAGGACACAACTCAACACCGTACAATATCCACTAAGAATCCTAAAGGTTTAAAATAATGCCATGGAATGAAAACTGGAAAAAATTAGGAACAGCAATATGAAGAAAGAAATGCTCAGCCAAGCTCACACACTGATGTTTGAAGCCCTTTGCCCTTTCAATTAGCTGACCTTGCCTGCATATGTGTTTTGATAAGGTATCCAAGTATAATATTTTTAATGTCGCTCCCAAGTTTCAGATTTTACAGTATATTCTAATCCAATGCCAGATTTATAGAACTTTTGCTGATTCCACAGTCTTATATCTCAGAATTTTAAGCTAATGTAGGCAAAACTTCTTGGAGTTCAATTTTCTACTATTTTCATTTACTCTTGGGGGACATTGTAAAAAGTTAGAAAAGAAGTGAGATCCTGCACCTGCTATCTCAGAGTGGTTTACCAGGGCACCAGGTAAAAGCACCATCCTTCTATTTGGCACATCACAAAAAACTGAGGCCAAATAAACAGAGCAGGAGAATGAGGAAGAAACAAAAAACATGCTCCCTAAACACCATCAATGGCAGGAAAATGGTTACCTCTTATGCTATTGTAGGTCTGGAGGCGGTTCCAGGGATGTAGTGTAAGCAGAAGCAGAGAGAGTGTGAAAAGTGCTATGTGAAGATTTGGGAGAAAAATAGCCAAGAGAATGAACTTACACTCAATACTCATGAAAACAGGCAAACCGGGCAATGAAATATTTTTAATTGTTTATTTTATTCCTTTGTGCCCACGGTACAGTTTTTTTTTTTTTTAAAGAGGGAGTGGTGGTGGGGTTTTACACATAATATAAAACCAATAACATTTTCACAACCCAAAAGAGGGTTCAAAAGTTAACTTGGCAACCAACACAGAATAATAAAATTGACTTTCAACCTATACCTATATTTCACCAGGTATTTCTTCCAGATTTCCTTCCTTTCATAGCCAACTTTGTAAACACGGTTATTCATAATTCTTTTTTTAATTAATTAATTTATTTTATATACTCTTATTGGTGCGTTGCAATCCCCTATCATAATGTAGTTCACGGTGACAGTGACATACAAACATGCAACACTCAGTGAGTTTTCCCCCAGCTTCCTCCCCACTCCCCCCTTCCCCATATAAAATGTTGAGATTGGCATTGGTATTCTCACATTTGTACATACTGCCAGTGGAAGGGCTTCCTTCATTAATTCTCTTTCTCTACTCTCTCCCCCAAACCACCTCCTTCACTCCACTGGAGTTTCTTCTCCATTATCTTATTCATAGTCTTTAATTTCTTGATCTATGATCTCCTCAATTAGCTATTCCTAGAGTCTGTACCATCACTCTATAAAAATTGCTGCTATTACGGTCTTTAATTACCTTCCCATAGTAAATTCAACAGGCACTTTTCATTCTTTTACTTTGTTTAATATTATTGGATCACAATATCCTTCTAGAAATACTCTTCTCCATCACACCCACTACTCTCAATTTTTTCCCCTATCTCTCACCATGTGTATTAGGCAGCTGTTCATCAATATGACCAAAATACCTGACATGAACACATTAAAGGGGGAAAGACTTATTTTGGCTCACAGTTTCTGAGTTTTCAGTCCATGGTCAACTGGTTTCGTTGCTTTGGACTTCAGGTGAGACAGGGCATCATGGTGGAAGAGAAGCTGTTCAGTTCATGGCAGCCAGGAAGCAAAGAGATGGTGGGGAAGGTGTCAGAGACAAGCTACAGTCCCCAAGGAAACATGCCCAGAGACCTTCTTCCTTCAACCAGATCTCACCTCCTACAGTTTTCCCCTGCTTTCTAGAAGTCCAATCAGCTATAAATAGATTATTCCACTGATGAGATCAGAGCCCTCATAATCCAATCACTTCCCAAAAGCTCCCTCTCTGGACATTGGTGCTTTGGGGACCAAGCCTTTGGTGCATGAGGCTTTGGGTACGCTTTATATCCAAACTATAGCAGCATGCATGTTTAATCTAGTTGGCCAGTTTTCCACTTCCACTCAATCTTATTGAGGCTCTATCTAAAACATATTATGCTGCCTATTCATCTTATCTCCTTCATGTTTCAATTACCATCTACTAACTGAGGTCTGAACACTTTCAACTTTATGCAGTCCAGACATCTGCTTCGGGATCCAGACCCACACACTGCCGGCCATCTACATGACATCTTCTCTTAGATACATAGCAGCCAGCTTTAATTCTTTACGTTCAAACCAAACTTACTCCCAGAATGTACTATCCTCTGGTGTTTCATAACTTGATAAATAGCACAAACAATCCTCATGTTGCTTAAGCCAGACTTGAAAATCATCCTCGATCTCACCTCCATTCTCACTACCCACGTGCATTTCTTTAACTCGCAGTAACTAAACATATTGTGTGCATACATACATACATATACATACTGAATAAATGCAACTTTGATCCATATCCCAAGAAACTAGATGATATAGTTTCACAAGTTCAGGAATTCTTCAGGATGCTTACATAAAACCAGATAATTAGCCACAGTAGGATGTATCTTACAAAAGTTTGTTTATTTAGAGGGTATGTGGAAGCTTGGCGTTTCAACAGTACATGTGCCTGGATAATCTAGGATAAGTACAGTTTTGGGGTTGCAGTTAAATGAATGGAGATTAGATCTACTAGTGAGGTTTATGTTCCCTGGTCATAGACTGTAGCCTTGAGCCCCAACCACTCTTCAAAAAATGTATGTGGAACCTGAGTGTAAAGTATCCAGCTCTCCAGGTTCAGCACATCTCTACTATGACAGAAATAGGTAGAAACTCTCTTTATATGGGTATGAATATTGGCTGTAAAAATGGTCCTTGTCATTTCTTCTTCCTTTTAAGTTATTGGAGTTTTCGAAATATATTTGGAAAGAACAATCACTGAATAAAGGGGTTGTTTGTCATGTGGTTTTGAGCCACATGCTTAACCACAGCTACTGTGAATAGCATATCCTTCCCCTTGGTGTCTCTATGTGGTAGCCAGTGATAGTATCTAATTCAGAAATTATCATTTTCAGTTTGTTCTTACTACCTTCAAGGCACAGCCTATACCTTGTTTTTTCTAATACAACTACCATACAAGTTTCATTTGTGCAGTTACAAAAGTTTGGGGGAAAATAAAGGAAAAGGTAAAATAAGATGAAACATGCATGCTTAAAGTTATGCTAATTTTGTGACTTCAGTGGTGATGTTGATGAGTTTCGGGTGTTAAGGCACAAGGTTCTGTCTGTCACCTCCATTATAGGGAGTTGGCTCAAAGGTGTGAACAGTGCAGTTTATACTCTATGTGTTTTAAAACCTCAATGTGTGAGGTGTTGGGCTATTCCTAATATTAACTGTGGTTAGTTTATCCTTGGTGTGTGGCAGTCCTTTCTCATGGTTCACCTCTCTCATCCAATCTCAGCAGTAGGGGCTCAGAGGTGTCAAGTGGTATACACAAGGGCACATTATGTTGTATTCAATGGCAAAGGTTGTATAAGGAGGGAGGAGCCATAGTGATGGGTGCAACAAAAGGGTAAAGTGGAGGATATGATTGAGAAGAATGAAAGCTTGAATGTAGTAAAAGAATATATGGTAGAGATTAGAGATAGCGAATATGTAGGAAAATTATATTAGTCGATGTAAAATATTTAGGTGTAGTGATATGAAATGGACAATGTAAGACAAAGAAATAGAAAAAAGAAAAAAATGGTTAAAGGGAAGAAAGTTGATAGGAAAGAGCAAAGAAGCTTGTCAAAGAGATGGTGAAGAAAGCAAACAAACAAAAAATAACAAAAGAACCAACCAAAGAAATTAATAAACAAAAATAAATACAAAAAACAACCCTACAAATATACAAGTACACTGCACACTTGGTCTGGTCTATCCTGTCGGGGGCCTAGTTCCGCCGGCTAGACCTCGCCTCTAGATGGCGCCTGGTAAAGTGCCAGAAGCAGCTACAGGTAAATAACATCCCGGGGCTGTGCCACGCCAGAGCGCATGCACCAGCACGCCCGACTCATGGCCGGCCCAGGTGAGAGCTGTATGAGACGCCTCGTGGCTTAGGCCCTGCGCAGCTTTAAAAGCCTCCACCTCTTGCCTAGAGAGAGAGCTGCTGGGGAAAGGCTGGTTGGGAAGTCGCTGGGCTGGGTTGCTTGGAGAAGTTCTGGGAGGAAGTGGTTGGGAAGAAGAAGTGGTTGGGAAGAGGTTGGCTGGGTTGCTGGGGAAGTCCTGGGAAGAAAGATTGTGGGTTGCTAGTGGAAGTCGAGTTGCTAGAGAGAGGGGTTATTGGAAGTCTGTAGGAAAAGCACTATTTGGAAAGACGACCTCTGTACTGTGTTTGTTATTGCTTGTGCAATGCTCTTGATCCCAGAAAGAGAGAGATATAATAAAAGAGGTTCAAACCAGTAATATTTAGGCAGTGTCTTTTATTGGGGCCTCATGGTTGAGGGTTCAGCCTGGGGCGCCCGATATATCCTCCTGGGTCTGCATGGATATTTTCATCCATTTAATGTCTCCTCACTATAGCAAGTTTTCGAGCTTGTTCCAAGCATTCTTATTTGCTCAGTAACCTGTAGTAGTGATGTTAGTTTGTAGACCCACTTTTGAATCCCTTACAATGATTAGGACCCTGACCTGATGTCTCTGTCAGTACAGGCATTGAGTACCACTGGTGCCTCTTCTGTTGCATGCTTGAGTCTCTGAGCTCTCCACAGGGCCTGTCCCTGTGCCCATCTCTGTCTATGCAGGTGGTGGGTGTCACTGGGGCTGGACACCATGTAAGCCCAGGGCTCCCCACTTTCCATAGGCCCTGTGTCTGCATCTCCCTCTTTGCCTACACAGGTGGCAGGTGTCCAGTGTAATTGTGGGGCAGTCTCTGGAGGCCCTGCAATGACTTTGTACCTCTCCCACACCTCTTCTCCAACCCAACCACTACAGGGTTACATCCCAGAGTCTCAGACCCTGCAAGACTATTGCTTGCCCTGCTAGTTCCTGAGGCCACACGGTTAACACAATTGAGTGCTGCTCTGGCTCTCTGGAGGGCAAGACAGGCTGAGCTGCAGCTGTCACAGATTCTGGCCAATCAGCTAGGAAGTCAGATCTCTGTTAAACATGGAGATCGAGATGCCAACGCTTATGATGAGAGGATCTGCAGCTGCCTACTTCATGTCTGGCTCTGGAGGGAGGTGATCTGCTATAGCCCCAAATTTTTGCCGGGCATCCGGGCTTTTGGGTCTCTGTTGAACATGTATCAAGATGCCGCCTACTTACAGTGTGGAAAGATACAAGATTTTTAATAAATCCAAGGTTTTTTTTTTTTTTTATTAAAAATGTTCTCAGTAAGAAATAACTGTTTAATGGTATATATTTTGTTACATTTTCTAATTAATTTTGTGAATAGGTCTTAATTTTTACAGTCATTATTAATACATTGGTGTATATGATGGTCTTTAAAATGTTACAAAACACCAATTAGAATGGTATCTAACACTTGAAATTGTGACTTCATATCCTTTAGAATGCTTAATAGGTTTGTGTTAACTTTCTGTGTCTCTTTCATTTATTTATTTCTTCCTTGCAGTACTGGGATCGAACGTAGATCCTCATACATGATATGCAAATGTTCTACCATTGAGGTATATCACTAGCCCTCTGTGCCTCCCTCTTAATCAATTCACTGAACAGAATCCGAGATACATTCTTAATTAGCCTTGGTAGAGGTTTTTGTTTCTTTGTTTGTTTACTAAATAGTATCTGATGTTTCAAATTGAGTAATTAAAACAATACCCTATAACTAAAGAATTCATAAAGACTTGTATATAAAGTCACTTTTTAATCAGTCAGCTTCTGCTAGGATTTTAGGGGTAAGAACACTACAATCTCAATGGCTTACAACAACAGAGTTCACTTTCTTTTTCACATTATGTCAGTTCCATGCTCCTTGTCTATATATCTTTTTTATTCTGAGATCCAGATGGGAGGACTGTACTGTACCACTGACATGCATCCCCATGGAGAAATTGTTAAGTAACACTTAAAACTTCTGTTGAGTCGCAGCACAGGAACATCTACTCACATTCCATTGATGAAAGCAAGACAAAGAGCCCTATTCTATATCACTGGGATGAGGAAGTATACTCATCCCACAGAGAGACACTGCAAGTGACAAGTGACAGGGCAGCTGGTAAAGATGTATATTCCTTTCACAGAAAGGGCAGCCGATAACTAGGAATAAGTACAAAATCTGGCACAAACTATTCAGAGTAATAATTTTAAGGAGCAAATATATCTTGTATTAGTGTGATGGGGTGCCGAATGTACCCCAAAAAATAAGGTAATATAAAATCCAGGTTCTTGATATTGTGAAAAAAAGAATTTTAACACATATCCTTTACAACATCTGGCAGGTTTAATTTAAGAAAAAAAAAACTGGGAAGAAAAAACTTGGATACAGAGGAAAAAAAGGAAAAGGGAGACATGGGTCCCCCACGACCAAGTCCTAGGGCATGTTTCCCCGATCACGAGCAAGCGCCGAGAGAGGGGACACGTGGAAAATCCAGGGGGTATATGAGAGGGCGGGGTCCTCATTTCCAGCCCCTCTCTCTCAGGTTTCAAGTATTCGATAGGTTGAGCTCCAGATGAGAGCTGGCTCCTCCTCTTTCCAGGTGTGTGCTGCTTTAGGTGGGCTGGGCTCTTCCGGAATTTGACGGTACATCTCAGGTGGGCTGGGCTGTACGTCTCTCTTGGGCCAACCAAAGGAAAAATTCCCGAGGGGTGGAGTTTTGGATTAACACTCTCCAGATTTTTTAAAGGCTAAAAACTATACTTTTATGAATTTTTCCGATACCTCCTTCTACCTAACATTTCACTTCTAAGCTACCTCATCATTACGGCATTTATGGAGGCTCTTAATGTCTGTTTTTAGATACTCAAAGGTAAAACATTGACCTGGGAATGAGTTAGGGATTAAATTCATATATGTATGTGTATATATGTGTGTGTGTTTGTGTGTGTGCAGGTAGTGGGGATTAAACTCAAGGGGGTTCTACCTTTGAGTTACACTCCCGCCCTTTTTATTTTTCTAAATTTTGATTTTAAACATATTCTCACTAAGTTTCTGAGGGTCCTGCTCAATTGCTGAAGCTGGCCTCAAATCTGCCCCCTTCTTGTCTCAGCCTTCCAAGTGTTGAGATAATATTAGAAATTACACTTTTACTTATTTATTTATTTGGAACTGGGTATTAAACCCGGGGGCATTCTATTCCAAATCTATACTACTAGACCATTTTTTTTTTTCATTTGAAACAGGGTCTCCCAAAATTGTTGAGAGTCTAAGTTTCTGAGGCTGTTCTTGAACCTGCAATCCTTCTGTCTGAGCTTCCCAAGGATGGGGATTACAGATGTGTGCCATCATGCCCAGCTAGGTATTGCATTTTTAATCAAAGTATTATCTTCTTTCTTAACCTGACTAGATGTAAAGGAGTGTAGTGATGAGGGCAGAGCTGACTTAATTCTTCCAAATATAAACACAAAGATTGCTGTATCAACATTTCTATGGCTGTGAACTTATTTTTCCTTTCCCAAACTTGCCATTTTCAAATGATTCCTATGCTTACTGATGTTAGGAATTAATTACTTTTATTATCTTTGGAGAGTTTAGCTGCACTGTTGCCTGAGTAAAAGACTGCAAAATCTGCTCTTGAGACATGTTTTTACTATGATGATTAATTCTATCTAGATTTCATTACATGTATTATTTAACCATAACAATAACACAAAACATTATAATTGCTTAGGTGCTGGTCATCAATCTTTTATGGGACTTTAAATGAGAAAACATAAAAAGGCATAGAATTTAAGTAGTGTTTCACAGTTTTTTGTTCCCATTACCACAACCCTCAAGATTTAGCTCAAATGTAGTAAGGTGATTAAAAATACTTGCTTTGCCTCATACCGTCTGCACAGAATCTCTAATCAGCTGATACTGGAACATCCATTTAACTCTCTGTGCCTCAGTCTCATTATAGCAAAAATAATTAGTTATGATTTTGTTCATTTATTATAAGTGTTAAAAGAAGTACGGGAGGTAAAAAACGAACAACAAACAAACAAACATGGCCTGACACAGAATAAATATCCAACAATTGATCATGGTTCCTGTAATAGTAATTATGACTAATACATCATGATGATATACATAAAATACATGCTATTAAAGTATTCCCCATAATGTATTCTCATGTGCTGTTACTATCATGGACTACTGAAGATAGCTGGGGAAAGATGAAAACTTATAATTGAGAGACAAAATGCTACCATACTTCGTGATTATTGTCCTCACAAACCTCACTTGCCATTTTCCCTTTTTTCTTTTCAATGCCTCTTAATCTGGTATTGTGGAACACAGATTATTCACATGTTTATTTTACATCAAATTCTAACGTGGTTATTTAATATTTCTACTGTCTGGAAGAGCTAACTTCTTTAAGCCTCGATTTTTCTCATATTTAAAATACACGCACCATTTATTTCACAGGGATTATCACATGGCACAAAGGACATTATGAACTAAGAGAAATGAACATCTCTTCAATGATAACTACTTGGAAAGCAGCAGCATCATATATTTACAAATGTTATTCAAACTCAAGGCAGTAATGAGCTGCAAATATTCATCTCTTAGTCAACAAATATCCCTTCCCACATATCTGGAATCCCAGTACTTAGGAGGCTGAGACAGGAGGATTGCATATTTGAGGACAGCCTCAGCCATGTAGTGGGACATTCAGTAACCTCGTAGGATCCCGTTTCAAGAACAAAAACAAACAAAAAAGAAAAAGAGCCAAGGGTATAGCTTGGCTGTAGAATGCCTCTGAGTTCAATCCCCAGTAGCTCCTCCTCCCCTGCCCCCCAAAAACAAAACAAAACAAACAAACAAAAAACCCCCTCTTCTTCCTAAAGTTTTGCCTTATGTTTTTCTGCCCTTGCTACTTTTCAGGACAGCCTAGTTCATAAACTTATAGTTTAGATGGTATTTAAAAATACATTTCTAAGCCGGGCGTGGTGGCGCACGCTTGTAATCCCAGCATTCGGGAGGCTGAGACCAGAAGATCGGGGTTCGCGGCTAGCCTCAGCTACCTTGTGAGGCACTCCGCAACTTAGCGAGACTCGGTTTCAAAATAAAGAATAAAAAATAGGGCTGGGGGTATAGCTCGGAGGTAGAATTCCCCTGAGTTCAATCCCCAGTACCGCAAAAAAAAAAAAAAAAAAAAAAAAAAAACATTTCTAAAATATTTTCCCTAGTGCTTAACCTTTAAGACTTTTTATGAAAAGGGATTCCTTAATCACATATTTTGAAGAAATGTTGTACACTATATGCACATTTTTGAGATTCAAAAGGGTATAGTCATCCCTCTGTACCAGCAGGAGACTGGTTTTAGGATTCCTCTTGTATATCAAAATCCATGGATGGTCAAGTACTTTGTATAACATGACATAGTATTTGCATATACTTTAATTCATTTCTAGATTATTTATAACCTCTAATACTACAGCAATGATATATAAGCAGTTGGCATAGTCTATTGTTTGGGGAATAATGATAAGAGAAAAAGTCTTTATGTTCAGTACATATGCAATTTTTAAAAACATTTTCAATCTCTGTTTGATTGAATCTGAGCATATAGAGCTTGTGTATATGAAGGTTGGACTATTTATTAAAGTTCTGAGAAATCCTGCCCAAGAAATGTGTTAGGAAATTCAGGTAATAAACTTTATTGTGACTCTAAGGAAATTTTAAATATAATCATTATTAACATTCTCGGAAACACAATTGGGTATAGGCCTGTTTGTCCAATTTGTTACTTGAAGTCTCTGGTGCACATTGAAGGAGACATGAGGCTGGGAAACACGAGGAGACAGAAAATGTCACTCCTTGCCTAGGAGAAATGGCATACGAGAAACCCCTCCTTTTAGGTATAAAAATATGCAAAAATGATCTGAGAATATGCTAAAGAGGCCCGGGTATTTTAGCTTGTAATTGAAAGACATAGCCTTGGTCAAAATAATTGGACATCTGGGAACTAAGTACTTGTTTCTT
Organism: Graphiurus murinus; assembly: GCA_004027655.1. Lineage (NCBI taxonomy): Eukaryota > Metazoa > Chordata > Mammalia > Rodentia > Gliridae > Graphiurus > Graphiurus murinus. Next base: position 88,454 of record PVLC010002600.1, read on the forward strand.
AACTCCTTTTGAAAACTGCATTTCCGAATTGCATTGAAGAGATTTTTGTTCTGGCTATAATGTGAAAATCCTGCAGCGGGCCAATTATCCAGTCAAAATCAACCAGATAAACCAGATTAAATTTTAAAAGAAATTTGTTCAAAGGCCTTGAAAGTTTCTTAGGCAGCCAGGACTTGAGGGACAAGAACTAAAAAACAAGGAAATAGCATCAAAATGTACCTAACTTTCTGGGTGTTGCTCTTCTTTGGAACTTTCCCAATTCTTGGCAAGAAATAGGCTGACAAACCAGCCAGAAAGTGACTATATAGAGAATATAGGGAATCCATGACCTCTTTAAGAAAACTCACAGGGATAAGGAGAGAAACCATTGAAACTTGAGGAGCCATAGCAGACAGGATTAATGGATCAAGGTCCCAGATGGAAAGGGAGAGAGAAAGACTAACTCTAGACACAGGCTTTCCTATGAGGCACTTGCTAATAATGTACAGAGCAAGAAGGTAGGAAGCTAGGAAGAAAATAACATAATATCAGAGCAGAGTTTCTTATTATCTCAGTAATAGAGAGCCAAAATAAAATTAAATAAAATAAAAGGTTCCACAAAGTGAAAGGATCTTGGATATGTAACAATGCAGGATGTTAGCTTATATCTCTGTAGGACTTTCCCTGAGAAATGCCATTGAACCAGTATTAAAATAAGTCTTACAAATACTTCAAAGTAGCCTCACGTCAACTCAGTCCCTAATTAAATGGAGGTAATCTTTCCCCCAGCTATTCTCTAGAGAATGACATTTATTAATCCTCTCTAGAGAAAAAAACAAAACAAAAAACATCATTCAAGGCACTATAGCTTTTCACATACAGTATTCAGCACTTAATTAAAATTTATAACCACAAACAGGACCAGCACAGAAAAACAGAACAAAACAAATGAGAAATAGAAGCAGAACTGTAGATGACCCAGATGTGTGTCATTAAACATGATCTTTGGTAACTGATATGTTCACAGAAATGAATAGCCAAAGTGGAGATTTTCATTTAAGAATTACAATTTACAAAAAATAAAGGAATGGAAATTAAAAAACACAATGATTTGTGATTAACTGGAAAGCACAGTTATTTAAGAACTCAATGGATAGGTTTAATAACAGACTAGACACAGCTGAAGGGAGAATTGGTGAGTCAGAAGATGAGTAAGTTGAATATATTCCTCTGAAACATGGAGGGCAAAAACAATACAGTCTCACGAGGTAAAGATTTGCTGAAAAGAGAAATCTCAGTTCTTAGGTCTTTGAAAACACTGATTTTAAAAAATGAGTTATGCTAAAAGTCTTTATACACAACTTGAGGGCATCTATTTTCTAGAATACATCCTATTAAGTGTCCCCTGTACTTTAGTGAAAAATTGAACATGAAAAAGAAATACCTCTCCTCAAACTATTGGAAACGACTTGACATCACCCACTATATTAAGGAGATTAGATGAAGCCAGGCATAGTTGGGCACACCTGTAACCCCAATACTTGGGAGGTTGAGACAGGAAGATCAGGTTCAAAGTCACCCTCAGCAACTTAGTGAGACCCCCTTTTTTTAAAGAGCTGGAATTGCAGCTCAAAGGTAGAATGCCCCTGTATTCAATTCCCAGTATTCCCTCCTCCCCTGCCACCAACACATAAAGATAAAAGGATTAGATGAACATATTTAGATACAAATCAGATTATATGTGATTATAAATAACCTGCTCCATTGCTGGACAACACTAGAAGAACTAGTGGGAAGTGAGGCTAACTCACTCATATATTATAGTTTTTAATGTTCTTATTAAATATCAGAAATGATGATGATAACAGTGACACCTTGCTTTTTCAAAGATGTTTTTGACTTAAGTAAATCTAACTCCTGTGCCTCCTGTGCCTGCAATGCCCACTAGAAGTCAGTGGAAATTATTCTCAATTATTAACTTCCTTTCTATAGTTGAAGTATCATAAACTCAATGATAGTACATATACTTTCATCTAGTCCTCTAGATAAATTTGTCATCTCCTTTTCTGTCTACCTTTAAAATGGGGAAAACTGGATTGATATAGATAAAATTACATGACTAAATAATATAATTCTTAGAGTTCTCAGACCCCTGGCACGTTACTGTTTAAAATAATCCCGGAATCCAGCTCTCTTTCTTTCACATAAAAGTTCCTTTGCAGAGTTATATTGTAGGGTTCAATTCAAGAGTGCAGGAGATACAAAATGAAGAAGTTCAGAAAGGTGTTTTCAGTGAAAAACATTGCATTAATTAATTACTTAATCCCCAGGTATAGATTGATGATACTCTTCTTACCCCAAAGAACAAAAAGCCTGCCCTGTTATTAATTACTAAGACTTTGAATATAAGATTAAGTAATATAAAATCAAAGAGATCTAAGCCATAATATATTTGGGTCGAAGAAGTAGTACTCAAGAGGAGTAGAGTGTATATAATCTCTATATTGCAAACTGATGTAGTAACCACGTGCATTATTTTTTTGCCTTTCACCTCTGTGCCTTCAGATTGGCATTGTGTCCCAGAAGCTTAACTTGTCCAAGCAACTGGGAAATGGGGTAAAGTAACTGGACAGGAAACGAGAATGGAGCCTGGAGGCCAAAACTCCAAAATAGCAATGAGCAGTGACAACCCCAGAAGGTAATTGGGCATTTACTCACCCAGTGAACTGGAAAGAACAAAAATTACTTTTCTTATGTGATGGAGCCAGGGCCCTAGAAAATCTGATTAAGTGATTTGCAATCAAAAGAATGCAATTGGCCAGTTCAACAGAAATGGTTGCAATTAAAAAGAAATATGCTTTTTTTTTTTTTTTTTTTTTTTTTTGTTAAGGCTCATGACTGAAGACAGGACAGAGGCATTCGAGAAATATAAGTTCTATTGCTGTTCCTGTAATATAAGTTCAAGACCAAGTTCCATTCGGGTCATTTAAGAAATTCATAAAAGTGCTTTCACTCAGTTACATGAGAAAATCTTTGAAGACATAAGTTATCTATGTTGAGGTTAAGCTTAGGGAAAGTATAAAGTCTGCTTTTAACTCCACACATTTTTTTCCTCCAAATGTAAGGCATTTCATAGTCTCTAGAGTTGGAGCAGAGCAGCTCCTAGTCCTTACAAGCTGCATATCCAGCTATTGAACTCAGCCTCTACAGCCTGGTGGGCACTGCTGAAGGGGTGCTTCCAACATGTTTCCACTGGGATCTCAACAACATCCAGTTTCATTAAGAGACTCTCAGGGCTGCTGTTCAGATGCAGGGGCCTTCCACAGTCCTGCCTGGAGGAAAACCATGTTTAAGAAAAACGTTCCTCTTGCCTTGTGTAGAAATTCTATTTCAGCCGGGCGTGGTGGCGCACGCTTGTAATCCCAGCATTCGGGAGGCTGAGACCAGAGGATCCGGGTTCGCGGCCAGCCTCAGCTACTTAGTGAGGCACTCCAGAACTTAGCGAGACTCGGTTTCAAAATAAAGAATAAAAAAAATAGGGCTGGGGGTGTAGCTCGGAGGTAGAATGCCCCTGAGTTCAATCCCCAGTACCGCAAAAAAAAAAAAAAAAAAAAAAAAAAAAAAAAAATTCTATTTCAGCACAAGATAATGCAAAAGAATCACCCTCAAACACCTGAGATCACAACAGTTCCTTTTTGGAAGAGGGGTTGGGAGTTCTTCCTAGGTGGGAGCAGAACTTACCCTGTTGCAAGCTCTTAGGGTTTCAGTTGTCATTGCTGTTGTTGTTCTTCTGTGCATTTTTGTTTGTTTGTTTGTCTGTCCCTTTTGTTCCTCTTTTGGGACTGCAAATATTTAGAAGTTGAAGTTTCTACATTTGCAGATCTGTTTGACTGGAGCAATTAGAAAATGAGGAGGCTTTGAATGAAGCTTGAGAACATGGTGATGTATAACCAGGATCCTAGGGGAAAAACTTAGCTTGCTTCAGCAATTTTGGGGGCAATGTAGGGAACACAGGTTGTTCCCTAATTCAAGGTAATTCAAGTGTCCACTACTGACAGATTGTTCTTCTCAACACCTTTGAGGCAGGGCAAAACCTGAAAGGAATCCATGCTGTCCAGTGCAGGACCATGATTTTCAAGAAAATTGTCTCAGTCTTGGAGATTTTTATTTTAAAATGTTCTTTTCCAATCACAGATAAAAATAGCACTTTGATGTTAACCAATTATTTTTCTCATTTTTGTACAACGAAACAACCCCACATAGCTCCCCACATAGCTGGGAGGATAACTAAACATATAAATAAATAGATGAAGAGGTTTAGAGAGACAGTAAATAACATGTAAAAAAAATATGCTATGATTAAACCTAATATATAGTATTTTCTTTATTATAGGTTCATATGAACACACATGCATGTGCACACATGCACACAGAGTATAACCCATTTTTCCTGTGTTAGCAACAGAATTGGTGAGAGTAGTTTGTTAAAGGAAGGGAGGGAATGTATACTTTTAAAGGGGGAGGAAAGGATTGAAAGGAAACCTTGCTTACCATGTAATTTCATCGCTGCGGTGTTTGGAAGCTAAACAAAAGCACAGGGGCACGGGGGCACTGGGAGGTAGAGGGAACCTGCCCCTACCCACTGCCTTTAGCAAGAGGAGTAGGAATAGAGGAGCTGAGTCCTAAGAATGTCAGTGTCTAATTTATTTTGAAATTCTAAACTATGTTAAAGAAATTCTTAAGACTAATACAGTTATTGAGTGAGCGTATTGAATGAGAAGAGTTTTTCTTTTTTGTTAAATTTTCCAAACACTACTTTAGACTTCATACTTAATAATATGATTGAGCATGGGATCAGAGGTGTCAATGTGCTAACAGGATGTAATTGATTAGCTTAGTTGTAGGTTTAGAGAGATCATTAATGTGCAAGAAAGAGGATTTTTCTTTTTCTTTTCTTTCTTTTTTTTTTAAAGAGGCATGGAGAAAATAAGATCCAAACACAGGTTTGCAATTGAATATGGGAAACTTTGAACAAAGGCATATGGAGTTAGGCAAAGTCCTCTGCAGGTGCAGACCAGCTCTGAGCTCAGAAAGGCTAAGGGGACACTGAATGTGCCTCTGTAGTCTTTTGGGTGATGGTGGCAGAATCCTAGCACCAACTGATTTAAACCAAAAGGGAAATGTGTTAGCTGACGTACCTGAGAAGCACAAGAATCCCAAACCTGAGCCATCTCTAGAAAAGACAGTGAAGTCTACTGATTAAGGCAGAGGCTGTGAAGCCAGCCCACCTGCCATTAAATCCCAGCACAGGACCTTCTTGCTGTATAACTCAGATGGATTCACCATTAGTGAATGACTCAGTTTCCTTTTCCTCTAAAAATGAAGATAATAACGTCTTCATCAAGTTTTTTAAAGGATTAACGTCACTATCCAAATCTCCTAGAGCAGTGAGTGGCACGTTTGTTTTGCTTACATAGTCACCCTGTTTCTCATCTCCCCACTCAACTTTCTTCTCCTTGTCTTGGTTCTAGCGGGTGCTTCTCCTTGTCTTGATTCTAGTGGGTTCGAGTCCTTAGGGAGTCGGCTCTCAGCTTAGTTTTCCCAATATAGATGGTCCTTGAATTATGATGGTTTGGCTTATGATCTTGTAGCTTTAGAAAAAAATGGTGTGAAAGCAAAAAGCATTCAATTGAAACTGTACTTAGAATTTTAATTGTCTTCATGACTAGTGATATGTGATAAGGTTCTCTCTCATGATGGTGGGCATTGAAAGCAAGCCACAGCTCCCCTTTGGCCACAGGGTCCCAGGGGAAACAACCCGTATTCTTGGCGTGCTGTGTGGCTAAGCTATCATGTATGGTAGATTAGGTGTATTAAATGCATTTTCACCTGGCAACTTACTATACGAGTCTAGCAGGACCTGTCCCCATCTTAAGTTAAGGAGCATCTGTTACGAGACATTGGGCTTACTCTCATTGAACTGATGTGTAAGTCACACCCAAATTCCTGGTATGTGTGTGGTGGGAGACTGGGGGTAGTTGGCCAGAAGCATGGACCATTCTGACTTGCTCAGTCTGAGTCCACTGCCCACTCTATGGTAGGAGTTAGATCCAATTCTACACATGCTGTGGAGAAAGAGCTTTTGTGTTCTCTTGAATTTGGATTTAATATTCCACAGCAACCAGCTGCAGGATGGGTGCATAATACACATTAGGTGGATGAAAAGCTTTTTGATTTTTCTAACACATAAAATACTAGTTTTCTCTCTCTCTCTCTCTTCTTTTTTTCTTTTCTTTTCTTTTTTTTTTTTTTTTTTTTTGTTCCTCAGACTGTGACTAAGTTGGTTGGGGGCTGTAACACCCTCTTTCCATTTCCTCTCGCTGCTTTACTGTTGTTCTCCACCAGCATAAAATCAATTAAGGCTCAGTACTGAGTCTTATCTAAAATATTCTGGTGTCATAAAGCAAGGACCTCTTTTATTGCCCTGTCATTTTTCTATAGAGAACAAACTAAACCTACTATTAGAAAGAAAATGCAATCTACTCTAGAAGTTTTCCCAGTACATAAAGAAAATCATAAATTCTCACTTTTCAGTTACAGTCCAACTGCAGTAATCCCAAATTTATGCCTCTGAACAGAAGTACAATTCCCATCCCCATCGTCTCCTGTCTTCTCTGTTGCCCCGTTTAATTTACTGTTCTTCAATAGCAATTAAAACAATACTCTCATCCTAGTTCGTTGCAACTGAAAATCATTTCATGCCGACAGCTTCTGGGTAGTGGTGTTGGAGGAAGGGTGACTGTAATCTCTAACCCGTGTCAGAGCTACACTCAGTTGTGAAGGGTAAAGGGCAGGTAAAGGAAGTGAGCCTGCAGAGTTGAAGAGGCCCAGGCTAAGGAACTCGGCACAGGGCTGGGGAGAAGGAAGAGGTATGAGCCACCGACACTCCTGTGCCGTCTCTCTTCAGTGGAGCTGAAACAGTAATTGATTTTCGGAGCCGTCTATCTAAGTCTGCATCAAACATTTTAAAGCCTGTCTGAGATTGCTTCATTGTCTTATCCCCCTGGGAAAAGGAGCAAAGAGGCAGAAGGGACGAGGGGGAGCCAAGTGACCAGAGCAACAAACTGGAGTCATGTGCCGTTCTGATACTGACATCCTGAGTAACCCCAGAGTCATTTAGGACTCGATTACATAGACAGGATACTAATAACCCTGAAATAAGTGTTCTGCACTAGGAGTAAGGAGACCTGGGTTCCTGTGCTGCCTCTGCTCCTGTGCAGCATAAGAAAAAGAGGTAAAGCCAGACGTGGTGGCACATGCTTGTAATCCCAGTACTTGGGAGTCTGAGACAGGAGGATCTGGGTTCAAGGCCAGCCTCAGCTACTTAGTGAGGCCCTTTCCAACAGAGTGAGACCCTGTTTCAAAATAAAGAATAAAAATAGGGTTGGGGTTGTAGCTCGGAGGTAGAATGCCCCTGGGTTCAATCTCCAGTTCTGAAAAAAAAAAAAAAAAAGAAAGAAAGAAAGAAAAAGAGGTAAATCTCTCTTAGCTTCCTTCACTCTGTTTCCCCACCTATAAAATGAGGAAATGTTGCAGGAGTTGAAAACCCATATGCTTTCAGAGCCAGAAAAGCATTTTAGGAAATCCAGTGACTGAAGAATACAAGAAGGACTCAGAATTACAACAATGGGGGCGTGCACACCAGGTCTAAAAGCATTTAGCCTTCAAATTCTGGTTTTGGAAACAGCAGTACATACCTTTAAGCCTGCAATGTTTGCCCCTGAACTAGGAAGTCTCTAAATCCTTTTCTGTTCAGACAATTTTTGAATATGAATCCTAGAGATTGGGATGTCATCGCCTGAGCAGATCATCCTGTTAGCTCAGTATCTAATAAAGGATCTGGGATGCGGGAGTTTCAAATTGTCATTTGTGGAGTGGCCATCAGTTCTCTTCTATTCTGTAACTTCACAGAGTAGATTCCTTGCTTTCTTTGGGGGGGTGTGGGAAAGTGCTGGGGATTGAACCCAGGGACATTCTACCTCTGAACTACACTCCTAACCCTTTTTTATTTCTTATTTTGAGACAGGGTCTCATTAAGTTGCTAAAGCTGGCCTCAAACCTGTGATCCTCCTGTCTCAGCCTCCCCAAGTACTAGGATTATAGGCATGCACCATGATGCCCAGTCTGCTTCTTTATTTTTAGGCTGCTTTCATCTGTTTAATCACTTTCTTTACCACCCATCTACCTCACCCTCTGCTAATCTCTTCTTGAGCTGTGGGAAGCACAAGTGCTTGTAGTTTTATTGGAAATGCCAGAGACAACATCAGCAGTAACAATTCTTCTATAAGCAAAGACAACACAGCAAGAGAGCTGAAGCTTTCCAGCAGCCCTGGCAGAAGGAGTGTGTTTAGCTCTGCTGCAGGTGCCCTGCACCCTCTTTTAAGGAGCAACCCCTTTTCTGCTTTTCCCCCTCTCTCATGTGCTGCTCTGTTTGAATCCCTAGTCCAATAACCATTCAGCTCACCAGCAATTCCTCTACCCACTCTCCCCACAGAGCTGACCCAAACTCCAAGCTACTTCCAAGTGATTTCAAGAAGACTGTCTAGATCAGCTCCCTGGAGAGGCTGCAGAGCAGAGCCCAAGCTGTCTTAAAATCAGACCAGATTCATGTCATAAACAGCACCAGGGAAATTTCCTTTATTTACACACCAAACACACACAATGCTCACTCACTCCTTCACAAGTCTCAAATGCTTGCAAGACAATTGCAAGATTCTTTTTCTATAAAACCTCAAAGGTCTTCTGTGGAATCCATCTCAATGAAAAATGTAAAGCCCAATCCCAGATATATACAGGTGCTCTCTTACACAAGTGTTAGATTCTATAAAGATGAGTTCTCATGTAGTCCTTCCATGAGAGAAAATACAGAATATATTTGTAATTGGGGTCCTCAAGAGAATTTTTGGTAATGCTTGCCTTCTCTGAAGGCCCTGAGCAATAAACTAAGTTAGAAAATGATATCCTGGAGGAAGAGACAAAGTCCCCAAACTATAACTGTTCACCTCTCCACCTTATAGGCGCTCCCTATTACTTTGCCTGCAAATGGAATGCGTTTTGTGCAATGGGTTTTGTGTAAGCATGATGTGATTTTTGTAAGTGGGATTATTGTGTAAGTGGGTTGTGTATAAATAGAATGTGTTTTGTGCAATTCCATTGTATTTAGGATGCTGCACAGGACTTGAGAAACTGGGAACAGCAATGACCACTTTCCTTCCCTAAATTGAGTGAAGACCAATACTGTCTGGCAGCAATTGATTCTGGCAGCAATAGCAAATTATCAGAGACGGGTGGCTTAAGCAACAGAAATTTATTTTTCAAAGTTGTAGCACTATGTCGAAGATCAAGGTGCCAGCAGTCCTAGTAATATCTGGCCAGGGCCGACTCCTGGTTTGCAAACGATCATCTTCCCTTGTCTCCTTCTATGGCAGAAAGCAGAGAACAAAAGCAAGCTCTCATATCTCTTCTTATAAAATTACACCACTAATGATTTCATCTAAACTTAAGTACTTCTCCAAAGACTACTGAGGCAGGAGCCTAAGATGGCACCACCCTGCACCCCCCCCCCCCCGCCAAGTTGAGCCTAAGCCATGCACCTGCCACGTGGAAGCAGTTAGAGTAAATCAGGCTCAGGAAAAGAAACTGAAACCTAACCCAAGCGTCTGTACCTGTCAAGCCAATCGCATCCTGCCCCATTGTCTTTAGTCCTCTGGGCCCCACTGGCGGAAATAAGGGAATTATCCTTCCCAACCTGCTCTCTGGGTCATCAACTCTCCATGCCCATCCTCCTGCAACACCACCTCCTAAGACCATCATGTTGGGATTAGGGCTTCAAAATATGAATATGGGGTGGAGCAAAAACTTTCAGTCCATAGCACCTGGGAGCCATATGCGGAAAGGGAGATGGCTCTGAGGATGTCTGTACAGTCATGAATCACATAACAGCAGGGACCTATTCTGAGAAGTGTGTCTTTAGGCAATTTCACCATTGTACAAACATCATAAAGTATACTTACATAAACCTAGATGGTGCGGGTCAGTCACTTGATGCGGGCTACTGATGCAACCAAGAGATAGTAATGTGAGATGTATGAGATTGCTGGGATCACAAGAGGGCATTCTGTTTTACAGTAAACTTTATTATAAGTAGGGACACACTGTAAAATAATGTTAAAAGTAAAGTACATATACAAACCAGTGAATTATTTATTATATTATATAATATTATGTCCTAGAAATAATCAGATATGCTCTAATTTTACATGACTGGCAGCAAAATAGGTTAGTTTACCCAAGCGTCACCATAAACATGTGAGTAATGCATTGCAATACAACAGTATGATAGCTATGACATCACAGGTAGTAGGAATTCTTTCTGCCCCATTTTAACCTTACAGGAACACTGTCATATATACAGGCCAATGTTGATGGGAATGTTGGTATTCGGTACATGTCTGTAGTGGAAATCTTTCTGAGCAGAGCAGAGGGATTTTGTTTTGAAAGGAAGAAACAGTCTGACTGGAGAAAAATGGATAGAGAAATGCAGTATGTCCTAGCATATAGGAGGGAATATGTTTAGGATAACTTCAAAGGCCAGGCAAAGCAGTGAGACCTGATACAAAGGCTGATAGAATAACTTGAAGACAACATCAGGCTTACAGGAGATTAGCTGTGAACAGCTGGGAAAGGGTCCACTTTGGGTACTAGAAACATGGCAAATGAGATCTACATGAAGGCCCTTCTCCTGGGCCCACCACCTCGATTTTTTAAAATTGAGAATAAGAGAGATTGTGTAATCACCACTCCATTGAACTTGAGAAATTTTTTCTCCTTATGCCAAGATGGTATAATACAGGCCATCCTAATAAAGACAATGTCCTCTCTAGAATTTCCATTTCTAAGTAACCCTTTCATACTTTGAATGGTGTCTACCAGTACCAACTGACCTTTGATTTAGAAGGATCATTTTCTTACATATGTCCTTTTTAATAGTCTATGCCATATTGTTAATTTTTTATATTTCTCAATTCCAAATATCATTTCCATCTGTAAATTGGGTTAAATATACTGAGTTTTAAAAGTGTTAGGAAGAATCAATGAGCAAGGCACATGTATTTATTTGGCCTAACGGAAAATGCCATACTATTAGGTAGTTTCCAACCTTTTCCCAGAAAATTGTAGTCTCCCTCTGTGTTGTGCCTGTATGTGTTGTATGGTGAGAAATCTAAGTTGTGCCTGGTGCCCTCCTGAATGATTCATGAATGATTCACATAGCCCTTCATTGACAGAGTATGCACAGGATCAGCCCAGCACCGCCTCCACTGAGTGCCATTATGCAGAAGGGTCTCAAGTAAGATTCCTCCCTGAGCCTATTCTGGGAAATTGACAGGGGTGCAAGGTAGGTTGAGATGTGATCCCAGGAAACACAAGTGAAGGAATGGGGAAAGTGAACTAAGGAAGAAAGAAGATCAATAAAAGAGCTATAAATAAGCAGATCCCCACTACAGGCAATTAGGGCTCACTCCTGCTGGGCTTTTTTCATTTCTTGAAAAATGTGATTCAGTATTTTCCCAGGAGGGATGGGCAGCTGCCACCTCTATCCACTGAGTTCAACCCTTCTGTGTTGACAATTATCCCTGGAGGCGTTAGATCCCCATTCTTTCTGGGCCACCCTGATGGCTGACCATCTCTCACATCACTACAGCCAAGCTCTCAGAGAGACACAGGCCTTGGAGGGGGAGGCTAGCCACACATCTAGACCCCATCACCTCAGCTGCAGAAGATTCAGTAGTGGTCTGAGGGGACCTGAGACATTAGTTGTTTCTGCTATAGGAAATACAATTTGCTTAAACATAGAATATAGCATTATCACAGAAAAGTTATTCACAAATAAGTTAATCAAACGAAGGTTTTATAAATGTGGTTGGGGATGGATGGTGAGATTTTAAAAATAGCATTTTAGCTATGGATCCCAGGAACTACTGACATACTGTCTTCAGCTGGTTCAGGGTCCCACTGGGAACATGGACAGGGTAGAAAGCGCTCCTTAATAACTAAAGTTTAAGTCTGTCAAAAACGAGCCACACTGACTTGGTGAAAATAATGGCCTAGCAGCTCCTAATTATCAGCTAGAATCCATCCTTTCACACAGTTAGTGATGTGTATGTAACACAAACTGTGTAAAGCCTTTAAACAGACACCTCCTGGATAATCAGCAGTAGGACTAGGGGGGAAATAAGCTAGAAGAGTTGCCACGTACTTCACGTCAGTTTCTGAAAGAAATGAAAGAGAGAAAGGTCAAAATGTTTATATTGCTGAGGGCAAAGAGGACCAAAGAACATGAAAAGTACCTCAGATCCAGGGCGGGTGGGGGGGGGGAGTAAATGTCAAGAACTCTTTCCAGAAGGTCTAGGGCCCAAGTCTAAAGTTCTTGATCCAAGGAATGGACTCCTTTACACAGTAACCGAAGACAATGTGTGAACCTCAATTACATCTTGGATTAATGTTAACAGAAAGGAAGAGAGGGAGGCAAAAAACAGGTGAGAACAAGCTTGTAGGGGCAGCGGCTATATCTTATGAACATGCCTTACCTTAGAAGCAGCTACGCCTCACACTGGAGGTATCAAATTAATTAATTATATCACCTAATGATTGATTTAATGTCCAATTAGTTAGTTAATTACCTGACCTAACCATCCATTCAGACGAAATAATCATGGTGACAGTTCTGTCTAGACACTGCCTGATTTTGTCAAGGTCAATGTCCGAAAGTCATTCCAAAGCCAATTCCCTGTACGCAGTGTTCGCAGAGTTCACAGTGGCTCTGAAGATTACAGGATCATTTGGACTTTTCTCAGCTGGCACTTCCTTGCTCAATCGACGTTGGGTTCGATTCCTGGCCAAAGTTTCTAAAGTTAAGTGGAAGTTACAACATGGAGACAGGATTTTCCAATTACTGATCTTCTGATACAGGAGCTAGTGGGATTTAAACCAACTGGAATCCACATCTGTGTTCATCCATCTCCATGGGGAATACAATTAAAAAAAAAAAAAAGTCAAAGTCTGTCTTCAAGCTAGAACATGTGGAAATAAATATTAACAGATTATATATGGATTTCAAAATCCACTAGAACCTAAGTAATAAGAAAGAGGAATGACATAAATATTATTTATAGGAAACTTTCTTAATAGGAAGTACTGAAATACTGAAGTACTCTTGTAATAGGCAGTGCTGAAATAATCTTTTCCTTTTTTTCTGTGTGTGTGTGTGTGTGTGTGTGTGTGTGTGTGTGTATGTGTTACTAGAGATTGAACCTAGGGACATTATACCTCTGAGCTATACCACCAGACCTTTTAATTTATTTTTTGTTTTGTTTTTTGAAACAGAGTCTTGCTAGGTTGCTGAGGCTGGTCTCAAACCTGAGATCCTCCTGTCTCAATCTCCCAAGTACTGGGATTATAGCTATGTGCCACCTCACCTGGCTAAACTATTTTTCACAGCATGAAAGAGTGCTTAATGCGGAGTTCAGTGGTTCATGCTTGTAATTACAGTACTTGGGAGCCTGAGACAGTATGATTGCAGGTTAAAGGATAGACGCAGTGACTTAGGAGGCCCTCAGAAACTTACTGAGAGCTTGTATTGAACTAAAACTAAAAAAAAAAAAAAAAAAAAAAAAAGGGTCGGGGGTATAGCTCAGAGGTAGAATGCCCCTGGGTACAATCCCCAGTCAAGAAAAAAGTGAATGCTTGACCTTATTAAGTTTATTTGGAGGCCATTTCTGTGGTCTGGAATTCCAACACATATATTCTTGATGAAATTAATAGATCAATTCAGTCAAAACAAGTATATATATATATACATATATATGTATATATATATATATATATACATATATATGTATATATAGGTTTTTTTAGTACTGGAGATTGAACCCGGAGCATTCGACCTCTGAGCTACATCCTCAGCCCTATTTTTAGTCTTTATTTTGAAACAGGGTTTCACTAAGTTGCAGAGGAGGGCCTCACTAAGTAGCTGAGGCTGGCCGGGAACCCAGATCCTCCTGTCTCAGCCTCCCAAGTACTGGGATTACAAGCATGCGCCACTACGCCCGGCTTTATATTAATATTTTAAATGCTCCAATTTAGTCTACATATATGTTTGGTCTCTTTGATATTTAACAAAAATAAGGTAAAGCTGATGAAATTGCCTTGGCAGTTGCAAGGACAAATAGCTTTCAATCATAGATATTAAGGCCAGAATATTGTCTTAAAATGTTTAGCATGTGGGTTGGGAAAGTATGGCTGGCTAGACCACTCTGTCTTGCTACCTGATTTTGCAAACAAAGTTTCCCTTAGCCATAAGCTCACCCATCAATTTACTCCATCTATGGTTGCTTCTGAACTCTGACAGTAGTAAGTAGTTCCAACAGATACCAGATGACCTCGAAAGCCTAAAAATGTATTATCTGATTCTCTACAGAAAAGTTTGCCAACACTTGTTTGAGACCATTATGGTAACCACTAGTCACTAATAAGCACTGAGCACTTAAAATGTGGTTGGTGAGACTGGGGAACTGAATTTTTAATTGGGTTGAGATGTACTTAAAGTATAAAATATAAGCTTACTTATAGTGATAGGGTTCTCCAGAGAAGCAGGAACACACTCATGCATGTACACCTATATTTATAGAGAGAAAGTAGAAGAGAGATATTCTATGAAATTAGCTCCCATGTTTAATGAGCCTGGCAAGGCCAAATCTACAGTATGGGCCAACAGGTTGGCGAACCAGGAGAGCAGATACAGTTCCAGTCTGAAGGTTGGCAGCCTAAAGATACAGGGACGCCAATAGTGCCAAAGAAGTCTCTAAATGCAGTCTTCTAGAGAGAGAATTCTATCTTGCTTGAGAAGGTCAGATGCTTTGTTCTATTCAGGCCTTCAACAGATTGGATAAAGCTGATCCACATTGTGGTAGGCAAATTACTGAAACTGACTGACTTAAAAGTTTATCTCACCCATAAATACCTTCCAACTTGACAGGTAAAATTAACAACCGTACTTACTACTTTTTGAGACATAAAAACTGCAAAGACTTTCTTGTTCTTTTTCTTTTTGTACTGGGGATGAAAGCCAGGGGTTTTCTGCCTCTAAGTTACTTCCTCAGCCCTATTTTATTTTTTGTTTGAAACAGTGTCTCTCTAAGTTGCTGAGGCCCTTGCTAAGTTACTGAAGTTGGCCTTAAACCTGCAATTCCTATTTTAGCCTCTGAGGCATTTACCACCACACCTGGTTTAAAATATTCTTTTAATTTTCATACAAAGTAAATGTTACTATTGTATTTTAGATATGTTTGTTAAAAAAAAAATATATATATATATATAAATGATGCTAATTTTGTCTACTTGTCTTAACTCTGTGATGTGGCTACTAGAATATTTCAAAGTATTTATATGGTTCACTTTAAATAGCTATTGAACAATAGTGTCTTAGACACCATTCTCACCCTGTGAAAAACTTTGTTTCCCTCTGTGGTGCCTTGGGAGGTGACTAAGGAAGGCTTGGGGGGAGCTCTCAAGAACAGAATGTGCTGATCTGAGACCCCAATGAACCCCATCTGATTGGTTCCAACTTCAAGAATAGGTTGCAATCCCAGGCCCAGTTGCTTTACAATCAACATAATGTAGCCCATATGTCCTTGAGGGACTCCTCATGCAAAGAAAAATTGGAAAACATGCACTGCAGGTGCTCAGCAGGGGGGCTAAAAGAGGGTGCCTCCCCTGCCTCAGGGAGGCCTTGTGGGAGCAATCTTGCAGCTCTTTCCAAGGTGTGCTATTTTCTCCCTCAGAGGGCATTCAGCACTAATGCAGATGCCTTCCCCTTAATAAAAATCTGTCTTTACCTTTACTCTGACTTGGAAATGCTTTTCCAACCCGAGGTGGGTGCCAGGACAACCTCCCCCTGTGTGTCCCATGAAACTCACCTGGTCAGTTTGAATGAACTCTATATTTACCCACACTTATGTAGAGCTAGTGTAAGTTATTAAGAGGAATGTGACATATAGTGACTTGTAATTTGATTGTTCTTCCTCCTGTTTCTATTTTCTATTTTTTTTCTCAAATCAAGTAAAAGCTCTCTGAGAAGGGTCACCCTAGAAACTGAGTTATTTTTTTAATCACTTAATTGAGTATATTCAATATATTTTGTACATATATATTGAATATATAGACACACACACATACAGGATGCTAAATGTACTACCATTGCCCAAAGAGATTATCTGAATATGGTTTTTTGCTCCCTCTAATGTGTACTTCATGCTTTTCTTCCATACTTCATTCACTGTATTCTCTAGACTTTTATTTTTACACTTTAAATCAACTCTACTAAGATAATCGATTTTAGGTGAGTGTTTAACTGTTCATTGGCATTTGACCACTCTTATGTAACCAATACCCCTTCACGATATATATGTTATAGACAGAATTTTAAAAAGTGTCCTCCTTTTGGCCCCAAATACTTCAATCTCCTGGTTACTCAGTCCAACACCAATATTCAGGTTCTCCTGTGTAGAACCTCTGCAGATGTCATTAAACATACTAATCAGCTCAATGCTTCCTGGATTCTCAGGTGGATCCAATAGCTTTTAAAAGTTTTCATGAGCTTTTAAAAGCAGAAGGGGACGGTAGAAGGAGAGGTCATAGATTCCAAGTATAGGAAGTACTCAGCCAGCATTATTTTTAAGACAAGAGTCTTAAAATTCAACAAAGAATCCTCTCTTGGAGGAAGGGATCCACGAGACAAAGTATACTTCTAGAAACTGAGAAGAATGCTCGGCTGACAGCTAGCAAGGAAATGGAACCTCGTTCCTGTAGTTGCTTGGAACTGAATTCTTCTGAAAACCTAAAAGAGCTCACAGAGGCTTCCAGAAAGGAGCATACCCGCTGACTACCCTGATCTCATCTTTGTGAAATCTGGAGCAGAGTTCCAGAGAGCTACATCATACCGACTTCTGACCTGTATAACAACAAGTTAACAAGTAAGTGTTTGGTTTTGCTGCTAAGTTTGTGATCATTTGTTATTTCAGCAACTGCAGGAAAGTAAACTAATATATAACGCTTTTATTCTCTTGCCCCATGGTAAAAATTCCAATTCACTTCTGCCTGGGGCAACCATTGTTCCACTTTAGGTTAATTTTACTTTTTGTAGCTACTTTTTAATTTCACTAATTTATGTGTTATTTAATGTTTATTTTTTATTGTCCAGCATATTTTGAAACTTTCATTACATATATTAGTAGATATTAGTAGGTCTTTTTTTTTTTTTTTGCGGTACTGGGGATTGAACTCAGGGGCATTCTACCTCTGAGCTATACCCCTAGCCCTATTTTTTATTCTTTATTTTTTGAAACAGGGTCTCACAAAGTTACGGAGGGCCTCACTAGGTAGCTGAGGCTGGCTGCGAACCGGGATCCACCAGTCTCAGCCTCCCAAATGCTGGGATTACAAGCATGCACCACCGCGCCTGGCTAGGTCATTTCTTTTTATTGCTGAGTATTTGGTATTGAATAATTGATCACAATTTGAATATCTTTTCACACATTGAGAAACATTTTTTTTCCCATTTGGTTCTTTTGAATGAAGCTGATGAGCATTCACATAAAGTCTGTAAACATAGGCTTTCTGTCTCTCTCTCTCGAAATGTCTACAGATGAAAGTACTGTGTCCTATAGCTAACTTTAAATGTCAAACTGATTTTCACAATGGTTGTGCCCCTTTATACTTCTGCCAGCACTTGCTCTCTATCCTTGCCAATATAATATAATTGGTCTTAGTTTTAGCTTTCATCATAGACTGGGAAACTGAAAATGATAAATATGATTTTAATTTACATTTTCCTGATTAATGATATCAAGCAGGTTTTCTAAAATGTGCACTTTGGCTTTTTATGTGTTCTTTTGTAAAACATGTGTTCGAATCTTCTTCCGGGCTGTAATAGTTTGTCTCCTTATTGGTATAAGAAGTCCTAATATATTCAGAAGAGAATCTTTTGCCAGTTATTTGTATGGCAAGTATTTTTCTTCTGGTTGGTGGTTTTTCAATTTTATGATTGGGGTAAGGTAAACAACAAGATTGGTTTTGTTTTGTTTTTTTCCTGGGAATGCCAGTTGTCTTATCACCTGTGTTGAAAAGACCTTTTTTGTTGTTTTGTTTTCTGATTTAAGTAACTGGACACACTTGTTACAAGTCAATTGACCATGCAAGTTTGATTCTTTTCCGGGTTCTCTCTTTGTTCAATTGGTCCATATGTCTTTAACCATAGAACACTCTTTCCACTAATGTAGTATTATGGTAAGTCTTGGAAGCAAAATGTTTAAGTCTGGATATTTTCACCTTGATCAAGATGACTTTGGTTATACTGTATCCTATTTTCTGTATACATTTTAGAATCATATTCCAATTTCTACCAAAACCAAAATTTGAGATTTGGATACAGGATTTTCATAATCTATAGATTAATTTGAAAAATAAAAAAGTGATGTTTTCACAATTTGGAATCTTCCTATTCATTAATGCGTCATGTCTGTTTATTTAGATCTTCATTAATTTTGGTCATCAATGTTTTGAAGTTGGTTTTTTTTTTTTTTGGTACAAGTATTGCTCATATGTTGCTTAATTTATCCCTAAGTACTGATATGTTTGGTTATTTAATGTTTTCTGAATGTTCATAGCACATAGACATTTCATTGCATTCTGTTTATAAACCATATATCCTTCTAACTTATTAAATTTACTCATATCCAGAATACTTTGCATATTTATTAATTTTCTTCACATAATTATCTCACCTACAAATAATACATTTACTAATTACACTTAAAATAAATATATAACTTGAATTTTGTTGTCTTGCTTCATGGCACCAACTAGGATATATAGTATAACGTTTAATAGAAGTGATGAAAGGGAAATCCTTACATTTTCCCCCAATTTTAGAGAATAGAATTTAGTTTTTCCTCATCACTGATATTAGCTTTAGGTTGTTGTCGATGTTCTTTACTAGGCTGAAGAATTTCTCTTATCCCTAGCATGTAGCAAGACTTGCCTTAAACTGATACTAATTTTTGTGAAATGCCTACGAAATAATTGGGTTTTGTTTGGTGTATTAAAGCTCTGGAGCAAAGGGAATACATATTTAGGATCTTTTTTCTTAATGATTTCATCGTCTGGTAGTACTAAATGGTTTTTAATCCCTGGTAATATTCTTCATTTTGAAATCTGCTTTTTAAAATATATTAGTATAGGCATACCAACTTTCTTTTTAATAAGGTTATCATGACATTTTTTAAGTCCTTCTACTTTCCCCCTACCTGCAACTTTATATTTAAAATGAATTTAGTTGTATCTTGCTCTTGTTCTCCAATATACCAGTTTCAGCATTTTACTTGAAATGCTTACTTTTAATGTGATCATTAATGGATTTTTGTTTAAGCCTACCATTATTCATATTCTGTATTTGCATTCTATTTTTCTAATGTCTTTTGTTTCCTTTATAGTCTCTCTTCCCTGTTTTTAATTCAGCTTTTTTAATGTCTCATATCTCCTGTGCAAGCTTATTTGCTGTAACCTTTTTTAAAAATTTTAGTGGTTTCTCTGGGTCTACAAAATAAACTTTATACCTGTCACAGTCTACCTCTAATATTATTGCCACTGACCACATAACCTAAGAAACTTATTAAGTTTTTCATTTTCTCAGGCTCTGTCTTATTGTAATAGATTTCTCTATGTATCATAAACCTTTCAAGGCATTGTTATTTGCCTTAAATAGTCTGCTACATTTTATTTTATATTATTTTTTACTATGTGGTAGATTTTATTATAAGCACTAAATAAATGTTATCTAATTTATTTGTACCTTATTTACTATATTTTTCTCTTTTCTAATTTTTTTTTTTTTTTTTTGAAGCAGGGGCAGAATGGTGAAGCATTTGACTCATACCTCTTGTGTTATTTTGCAACTTCTGGTAAAAGAGGTTCTTCACAATGCAATATGTTTACTCATTGCAGTGTAACCTTTTTTGTAGTACTGGGGATTGAACACAGGGTCATTCTACCACCATGCTACACTCCCAGTCCTATTTTTGTTTTATTTATATATTTATTTATTTATTTATTTACTTATTTATTTATTTATTTAATCGGTGCATTGTAATCATACATCTTTGTTAGGTAAAAGCTGGTAAAGGCATACATGCACACCTTTCTCAGTTAACCCTTCCGTAATTCCCACCCCACTCCCTCCCCATCCCTCCTTCTCAAGTTTAGTTTAGTGATTGACTTTGATATGTTTGTGAAAGTACATCATGTGCATTAGGGTGTTCCCCACCACCACCATCACTTTCAGTTAAGTCACCTTCTTTGCTCATCTAAGGTTTCTCCTTCATCTAGAGTCCCTCTTATGTCCCACTTTCTCTTTAGCTTCTGCATATTAGGGAGAGCATACAATTTTTTTTTTTTTTTTACTTTTTGTGACTGACTAATCTCACCTAGCATAATGTTTTCCAGTACCATCCATTTCCCTGCAAATGACATGATTTTGTTCTTCTTTAAGGCTGAGTAAAATTCCATTGTGTAGATATCCCATAGTTTTGTAATCCATCCATCTGTTGATGGACATCTTGGCTGGTTCCATAGTTTGGCAATTGTGAATTGCGCAGCTATATACATAGATACACATGCATGGGTCTGATAGTTTGGTTTCCATTCTTTTGGGTAAATACACAGAAGTGGTATTGCTGGATCATATGGTAGGTTCATTCTTTCATCTGAAGATCCTCCATACTGTTTTCCAAAGTGGTTACACTAATTTGTAATCCCACCAACAATGTATTAGGGTTCCCACTTTTCCACACCCTCGTCAGCTTTGTTGTTGTGTTTTTTGATGATTGCCATTCTACTTGGGGTTAGGTGAAATCTCAAGGTAGCTTTGATTTGCATCTCTCTGATTGCTAATGATGTTGAACATTTCCTCATACATTTATTGGTCATTCGTATTTCTTTTGTGAAGTATCTATTTAGATCCTTTGCCCAGTTTTTGATTGGGTTATTTTTTTTTTCTTAGCTATGAGTTTATTGAGTTCTCTGTATATTCTAGATATTAGTCCTCTATCAGAAGTAGCTGGCAAAAATTTTCTCCCACTCTGTGGGCTTTCTGTTGAGGTTCTTGATAGTTTTCTTTGCTGCACAGAAGCTCTTCAGTTTAATGCAATCCCATGTGTTGACCTTCCTTTGAGTTGCTTGTGCCTTTGGGGCCTTGTTGAGAACTTTGTACCTGTGCTTATGTGTTGAAGTGTTGGGCCTATGCTGTCTTCAAGTAGTTGCAAGGTCTCTGGCCTGACTTCCAGATCTTTGACCCATCTTGAATTAACTCTTATGCATGGTGAGAAAGTGGGGTTTATTTCCATTTTCCTGCATATGGTTAACCAGTTTTGCCAACACCACTTGTTGAAGAGGCTATCTTTTTACCAGTGTATGTTTTTGTTTATTTTTAAATGATAGGAAAATACAAAAACTATAATATATTTATTCATACTTATACCACTTCTAGTATTTTTCCTTTCTGTCTGAGAATCTGAGTTCACTAGCATCTGTCTTCTAATGTGAAAAAATTTTTTTAAAAAATATTATTCTTGCTGGTGACAAATTCAGGTGTTTTTGGTATATTAGTTAGCAAAGACTCATTGGGAACTCTAAGCAGACTTTCAGAATTCTCTCTATGAAGTATAGTCACTTTCCAAACTTGAATCTCTATGTCCTCTGTTTGACAAAGATCCACTCCTTCTAAGCCAAAATTCAGAAAGCCTCTGGGCATGAAGCCAGAGTTCACCTCCCTGTTTCCTATCTATAGGGTATTACAGTCCTGGGTCACCTGCTGGCAGATGTTTGCTTTAGTTGTTTCACTAATATTACCCAGTTTTCTACTCATTTTCGATAGGTAGGCAAGCTCTCTAACAACTATCATATCATAGCAAGAAATGAAACGTATATATTATATTCAAAATTTATTTCTAAATATTTCTGGTTTGATATTAATAATTATATTTGCGAGAGTTATTGCATCTTCACCATCTTAACATTTCTGAAAACCTGGCAAGAAATTTTTTTTTTTTAATTCCAGTGTACTTCTGAATTAAATCATCTGTTCCGTCTTGGATGTCTGTAAGGGGATCAAGTTAGAAAGAGGGAGTGTAGGTGAGGTCAGAAGTTTCAATGATTTTTGCACATATAGCCATAAGATCCCCATTTCTTGTACAGTAGTTAATGAATTCTGTGTTTATTGATTTGCTTGACCAGTAGGACTTACACAATGGGCATAATGAATAAGAGAGCCAGGAAAACAATATATCATTGTGTCATTTATTTATGCAAAGACCCTCAAATGCAAAACCTGTTACAAACAAGGCAAACTAAAATAGAAATCTATTATGTCAAATATTGTATAGCTTATGTTTCCAACATGTGCTGAGGTTGTGTACTTCTGTATAAAGATTAACTTTGCTGTATGATTTTTTAACAGATCTACGTGTTCCATTTTTATTCACACTGTCCCATCCTTCCATTTCAAAATGAATTGCTAAGTATAAATTGGGTGAAAATGAAGCTCAGTACAGGACCTATGTAAGAGGAGTTTAAGAACTGATTTCACAGCAAACTAAATATGGGTTAACTATGGATATGATCATTGAAAATGCTGATGCAATCCATGGCTGAATTCACTGAAATAAAATATCTACAACAGGGATAATGATACTCTTGTTCTTTGCTGTCAAGACCATACCCAGATCATTGTTATTTCATTTTCGGTGTCTTCTCTTTAATAGGGGAGATTTTTCAAGTGAAAGAGATCAGGAGGTTAAGCAGTCTAGAAATCATGTCCTATCATCTGGGCTAAACTGGGTCATGAGGATTTACGAGGCTAGGTAATAATTTTCTAGCCCTTTGCAGAGAATTTTATTATGTATTCATTTAACCTTAATTCAGAGCAGTCTCAGTGTTAGGGGGGGGGTTTGGTGGGTTAGCATAAGTAAGGCCATTTTGTAAAAGCAGCTAATGTTCTAGGTAGAAAAGTACCACCCCACCTGTAAATGACTAAGCCGGTGAACAAAGGACTAGCTGGGTCACAATGCCCCTCTTGAACTCCTGCCCAAGCCTGTATCCTAGAATCGTTTGTTTCAAATCTCTGAACCGCAAAAGGGGACTTTCCA
>PVLC010002601.1:0-10630 GCA_004027655.1 Graphiurus murinus
AAAAAAAAAAAAAAAAAAAAAAAAAAAAAAAAAAAAAAAAAAAAAAAAAAAAAAAAAAAAAGAAATTAGACTAGTCCAAAGGAAGTCAAGAAATGGCAAACACAACACATCTTTATTTATTTATTTATTTATTTATTTATTTATTTATTTATTTATTTACTTACTTACTTACTTACTTACATACTTATTTACTTATTGTGGTACTGGGGATTGAACCCAAGGGTGTTGTACCACTGAGCTACATCCAGCTGTATTTTTTCATTTTTTTTAACCTGTATGCTGCTGGTGTCAAACCTATGATCCTTCTGTCTCAGTCTCGCATGTTGGGAGATTATAGGTGTGCACTACAGTGTAGATGCTAGATGGAAGCTGGCCCTGAGGTAACACATTCCCTTATGTCCTCAGCTCCTCTAGTGAGCAGGCATTCTCTTTATTGTGATTTTTCATACTCAGTTCTTTTGTAACACAGAAAAAATTCCTACATGTTAGGAGATCTGGATGTAATTATCTAATGTATCAATCCTTGGGATGCTCCAAAAGTATTCTTTTTTTTTTTTTTTTTTTATGCTTCCCAAAATGACAATGAATGCTGAAAACAAGTGGAATGACATACCCAATGCTGGCCACCAGATGTCAGCCACTGCACAGTAATCAATCTGACTACCCCCTACCCCACTCCAAACTCAACTAGATAAATGCATTCAGAACAAACATGAATTTCCCAGAGGAGTTCAAAGGCTTCAACTGGTTCTATACATTAGTAATCACAGATGCTCTAAAAGTCTTGAGGTCACAGCTGGTTCCTACCTTAGACCCTGTGTGTCAGATGCCATGCACAGCATAGAAATTCAGGTTGAGAATGTTAGATGTGACAAGGCTATTCCATGAACGGCAACAACAACAACTGGCAGAGCTTTTCCCAACTGGTGAGGGCAATTAGGGATTAAAGACCAAGTAGTCAAAACACTGCCATATTTATATTATTCTTAATCTAAACATATTAGACTGGGGGCAGTTTCCATCTCGCCTGGTTCTGTGACCTCAACCCACATCCACTCCTGTGGGTTCACTGATGTCCTCAGTGGTGTACCTTAACTGCCACTGAGTCAGCTTGCCATTCTCCCCTTCTGGGGACTTCTTACAGTACTTAAAATCCAAACTCTCTCTGTCATGGTTTGCAAGATGCACATGATCTGGCCCCAGCCTGATTCCCTCTACAATACTTCCCTCTCCATTCTATGACCCACAATGGTCATTTTCTATTCAAAAAAAAAAAAAATGTATTCCTACCTCAGAGCCTTGGTATTCACCACTCTCTAGGAATTTTATCCTGGAAATCTTTGCTTACTTGCTACTTCACTCATTTAGTTGTCTGAAAAAAATATTGCCCTCTCAGAGAGAACTTACCTGGCCATTCTACCTGAAATATAACCACCCACAACCCTACTAAACCCATTATTTCTACCCGCTCACCCTACTTCATTTTTCTTTATAGACCTATCACCATCTGATATTATATACTTCTTTATTTCTTGTCTTCCATTTTAGAATGTAATTTCATGAGGACAAAGACCCATTGGTCAGTTATCACTCTATCCCCCATGTCAAAATGGCAGTGCCAACTACACACATAGCAATCCCACAATACATGTTTGTTGAACGAATATCAGAAATTCATTCTTGTAACCCCCACCCCAGATTTGCCTTTTTTTATTACTTTCTATGGCACTACAATCATCCTAATCAAATTATATAGCTTGGTATTTCTGAGGAATCATTCTCTCTTATTCCTATATTCAGTCATTGCCAAAATCTATCTATTCCACCATGAACCCATCTTATATTCACCATTCCCACAGACACTACCTTGAGTAACTGTCTTGTCATCTCACACTGTCTGTTGCAATCACTTCCTTCTAATATTTCTGCCTCCATGCCATCATCATTAACACTGCTTTCAATAGGAGGAATGATACCTATTACCCATCAATCCCTACAATACAGAGATGGACATACACCTCCCACTCCCTGAGTGCAGAAACCATCAGCATACAGTCTCTACTGCTCCTATTAAAATCTTTTCCTCCAGTCAGCCTGGACTCTCTGTGCTCTGGATTTGCCCTTTCCTGGTCTTGTCTGCATCATTCCTCCTTCTAGAAACACCTTAAATCTTGACTCTCATTAAATCCCCTTCCCCTTCTTCTTATCCCTATCTGTATAAAATTCTCACTGACTACCACACATCCTGATGATGTCTCCCTGCTCTTTCTTTTTGTCTGTGCCACCCATGTGGCTCTAATCATTTAGTTCCTCAAACTGTCTACCACTTTTGAGCATACACACACACACACACACACTCACAGTAATGAGCATCCTGCCCTCCTCCAAGCATTCTTCTTTCCTTACTATCAAACTGAAAAATGGTATTACCATATACTCTTTACCCATATAGAATTATAGAGCATTGGTTATAGAACCAATTCCCTGTTAAACAGAGTCTGAGAGGAAGACAAACTGAGGTTTAAAAAGGCTAAGAGAGACAGGCTCAATAGCTCATGCCTGTAATCTCCGCTTCTCAGGCAGCTGAGGAAGGAGGATCTCGAGTTTGAGGCCAACCTGGACAATTTAGCAAAATCCTATTTTAAAAAGAAAAAAACAAAAGCTAAGAGACTTACTAAAACAACACTTTAGGTCCCCTGACTCTCAAATCCAGAATTTTACACTTACCATGGAGTTCTTTTTTTCCAGACAGAATTTGATAGAATATGTGGTAATTCCTCTCTCCAGGCTGCTGGTGAATCACCCGGGATTTTTCGAACAGATCTGGGTGGGTAGAAGTGGATAGAGATGCATACTATGTTCCTGCAAAACTTAGAAGGAAAGTACTCAGGTGATACAATGACTACTTACAGATCTCGATGTCTGCAGATGATAGCGTGCCTCTGGCCCCAAAATGCATCCTGATGAATTTCCCCTAGGCAGACACAGAACACAGCCTCCTATTCAAACTTCCCAAACAATTGTAATAGCTTCATTTTATGTATATAACCATCAAAGGGACTACTTCTCCAAATTATTGAAAAACATGAAACATGAGTTTGAGAAGAAATGGTACCAGTTAATATTTGGAGGGAGTAAGAACGATTGCCAAGACTCACAGAGGTCTATCCCAAATTGGCCTGTTTCTACCTGTGTTTAATTGTGTGTACTGTGGAATCTCTCTGGCCTTCAGTATTTTTATCTAAAGTTAAGGAATATAATATCTGTTCAGCTTGAATACTTGATTCATTCATTCCACAAACATTCACTTAGCATCTGCTATGATCCAGGAAATCTGGTAGGTGCTAGAGATACCACATTAACAAAAATAGGCACAGTGTCTACCCCTATGATGCATATGTTCTAGAGAGCAATTGGTTTCTGCCAACACAGAAACATTTGGCATTTTAAAATCCAAAGAAAAGCCAGCTGTGCTGTAGCTTAACAGGTAAGAGGAAAGGGGGTATAAAACAGAATTTGAGAGGCAGACAAGTGCCACATTGTGTGAACCACGTAGAACACAGGCAAGAGCAGAGCTTTATTTCATGTGTACTCAGGAAATATTGGGAGGTTTTAAGCAGAGAAGTTATGTGCCCCGATGTATATTTCGAAACACACCTCAGCATTCTTTCTTAGTGAACATTGTAAGGTAGCTTGTACCTAGAGGTGACAGTACCCAGGATGGAATGCCAGATGCAGCTGAGCAGGCTGTGCAGTGGCAGCTGGAGGCTGCAGGTGGGGATGATGGAGCAGGACAAAAGGCAGCCTGCTGGAGATCAGCCCAAGCCAGGAAGGCACCTGAGCAACATGCTGCCTGGCAGGGAAAGGAGAGTGGCTGCACACAGGGGGCTTGAGCTAGTAAGTTAAATTATATAGGACACACCTGTGCATGCACACAGAGACACAGGAATACATACATTATATGTGCATGTGTCTATGCATGTGCATACACACATATGTATACACACATACATAGTATTGATTGAAATAATTTAACCTATATTTATTGATTTTCAGGCCCCCTTTTCTCTCTTTCTTTCACCCTTCCTTCCATTTATCCATCTTTCTTTTTATTTTGTTTCTCTATTTCCTTCAATCCTTCCAACTTTGTTTTATCTTGGTCTTTCAATTGCACTTTTCTTATCTTTCTTTATACCTGTGTTTTTCTTTAAATTTATTTTTATTTTTCCTTTTTTTCCTTTCCCCCTCCCTCTCTTCTTCCCTTTCTTTCCTACTCTTACTTATTTTCAGCTTTCTGTCTTTCATATTTCCATAGAAAATCCCTTAGCACTCTAACAAATTCCAAATGTAGCAGTTGTTTTGTGGCCCAGTGTTAACACCTGCCAGGACCAGCCAAATGTTGAAAGCAGAGCAAATGTTGACAGAGCAGCTCTTAGGCTTTGGAAGGAACCTAAGCAAATCAGCAAGATGCCATTATTTAATTTTTCCTGGAGACTCAAACAGGAAGCCTTCTACAAATTTCCTTGCAAACTTTACAGTGACTCTGCTTATCATTCTTGGCATAAAATAATTTGTGAAACTAAATTTTGAAATCCAAATTCTTCTCCTGTTATGGGATTTCTGTTATCAAAACCTGCTTCAAAAATATTTTTCCAAATAAAAAAAAAAACTAAAAATGTACAGGAATAGGGAAGCCATAGAGTAGAAAAAATAATCATAGACTTGTAATGAGACTAAAGGAAATTATGAAGAAAGTATTTCAAATTATAAAATGTAATATAATTTACTATAATATGAAGGTAAGCTTCCCTACTGGGAGGGAAAAGAAATGTGAAACTATTAAGAAATACTTTCTTCCTGAAATTAACTAAATAGAAACTTCTCAGACACATATTAATGCAAGTTTAAATGTCTTAGTAATACAGCCAATTAATTTTTTGAGGAATCTAAAAACATTGTAGACTTCAATCTAAAAGGCCTTTTTTGGTGTTCTAGAACTTTTTTCATACCTATATGCTCTGACATGAGTTTTCCATTGCTTAAAAGTTAAAAGCTGATACTATGCTAACTCATGTTACTTACAAAACGAGAAGAATTGTCATTTCTCAGGGTTTTGGCATTTCCAAATGCTTCCAAGATAGGATTCATTTGCATGAGTTGATCTTCTAAAGTCTCCTAAGATGTATACCAGAGAAATACAACTGAATATGTTTTTTACCAGAATTCCATATGGCAAGCCCTCCATCTCCAGGTCCACACCCATCCTTGCTTTAATAACCAATAGTTGAAACCTGTTTCCAAACTTGTTCATAAAATATTATTTTGGAATTGGAATTCAGAAAAACAGATGGATGGCAGAGGCTGACTTAATATACGATATTTCTATGAATACATATGGGAGCTCATTAATCTGTAATGCTTCTGTTTTAATCACCATTGGCCTTAATGGGAAAATCAGTCATTT
The DNA here is from genome assembly GCA_004027655.1 of Graphiurus murinus. Taxonomy (NCBI): domain Eukaryota; kingdom Metazoa; phylum Chordata; class Mammalia; order Rodentia; family Gliridae; genus Graphiurus; species Graphiurus murinus. The sequence goes on from PVLC010002601.1 coordinate 5,465, forward strand.
ATTAAAATAAACAAATGGAAATATGAAAGTCTATTTTCAGAAAAACTTAATTCCATCTGTTCTTTCACTGCTAATCTCCTTCTCTTCTCACCTACTCTTCATACCTAGAAATTTATCCTAAGATAATACAGCAGACTTTTGCCATTATTAAGTTACATTTTTGTTTGTTACTATTCCTAAGTAATGTAAAGGTTCACACCAAGAAGTGAGATATAATGGTATTGATCTTGAAGTTAAATCTTGCACATTCAGTGGATGAACCAAAATAGGTTATCTACACAAAAAGTGAGCCTGAATCACCAGCCAACAGATACATTATATCATGGCCTTACTGTGCTTTTGTGTGTGTGTTTGTGTGTGTGTGTGTGTGTGTGTGTGTGTGTGTGTGTGTGTGTGTGTGTTTGAAACAGGATCTCACTAAGTTGCTGAATCTGGCTGAGAACCTGCAATCTTCCTGTCTCAGCCTCCCAAGCACTGGGATTACAAGCATGCGACACCAGGCCTGGTTATAGCTTTATTGTTTTCTACTCATCCTTAAAGACCCATCTTATGGAAATAACTACATAGCACATGATATTCAAGAGAATATTTAACTGCAAATATATATTCCTTCTACTTAACATGATTCTAGAGTCCTTTAAATAAATAAAGAGAGGTGGGACGTGGTGGCACATGGTTGTAATCCCAGTACTTGGGAGGTTGAGACAGGAGGATCACAGGTTCGAGGCCAGCCTTAGCTACTTAGGGAAACCCTCTGCAACTTAGTGAGATCCTGTTTCAAAATAAAAATAAAATAGGGTTTGGAGTGTAGCTCAGAGGTAGAATGCCTCTAGCTTCCATACCCAGTATCATAAAAAATAAATAAATAAATAAATAAATAAAAAGAGATTTCCATAGAACTGTTACACATTATATATTGTGTTATGAGTCATTGTAAGAGTCAGTGGATGGATCTAACCAACTAATGAATATTAAAAAGCCTAAAATCCATGCTAAAACAATATTTTATCTAGGAAATAGTAGTTCAGTGAGCCCTAAAAATTCAATCAAATTCAAGAATGTGTGACTTGCAAAGGAAACATTCTATGGCTTAAAATTTTAACCAGATGGCTATTTTGATATCCTTATTACTTATCAAAAATAACAGGCAGTCTCAGGATCAAACTGAAAATTCAAAATAATAATGTCAGACATTGAAAGATGATAGGTTTAGCAGCTCAATAATTCACTCAACATTTACCTAATTTTATTTTCCATACCAAATTTCATGGACAGGTCATCTGCAAATCATTATGAAAGCCCACTAAATCAGTTAAATAGTAAATAAAATAAGCTAAATTGAAATTTATCACAGATAAAAAATAAATAGAGAAGGTAAAGTTTTTCAGAACGTGGAAAGTGATTAAAGTTGAGGATATGTGCATCAGGTATTTGGGATTTGATACAGGAGTTAGGAATGAAGAAGCATGATAGGATAGGATAGGATAGGACAGGACAGGACTTGGTGTAGATATGTGGGAATTGTACATCACACTGTAGCTAAAGAAATTCAGAAGTACCAAAAGTGGCCATTCAAGGCACTGATAACCCTAGCCTTAAAGTCAGATGGCTTGGATCTTGAGGGTATAACTATTAGAGAGGATAAGCGACAAAGAAGAGGCTGAAAAATGTCCTGAATTTAAGCAGGTCTGGAATTATGTAATTTATGTCTTCAGATTATTGATTTAGAGCACTTGATCCATCAAGGAGTCAAGAAGGATTGAGAACAGAACATTTCAAGACTTTTTTAATTGGTCTATGGTCCTTTCCACCCCCTTACACTCCATAAGTGGTCATGGCAGAGCTTCCATGATCCAGTAGATAGGGCTGCCTCACCTTTCCTGCCATGATACTTGAACACTTACCAGCTTTTTCCTGGATTCATTCATGGCTGCTATAGTGGCAAAATACTGGATAATATATTTGGTGTTCACAGTCTTTCCAGCACCGGATTCTCCTCTGTGATTTGAGATTCAGTGACATAGTTAAACTGGTTCTGATTATCAATGCAATGAAAGTTAAGTAATTCTGATCAAATCCAACCTTCTCTCAGAAAAAAAAGCCCACCAATCATTTCACCCAGAAATTGTGTTTTAGGCTTCTCTTTTACCTTTGATGACCAGCTGACTTTGTAATGTGGGAATAACCAGTGGCAAATTCATAGACCAGCTCATTACCCAAAGCATCATAGGACAAAGACCTTTTTGTATATCTATGCAACTTCAGAACTCAGCCTATTTTCAAAGGGCTAAACTCTTAATTTCCCTCTAGTGTTAAGATTCCAAGTCCCTATATCCCTTTTGGGATAGCAGAAGCCAATGGAGATCCCAACACACTAGGTGGCATTATCATTGCACAGGAAGGCCAAGAACTTGAGCTCTTCACAGCCTCCTGGGTCTCAGTCACCTGTTGACACTGGCTTGCCCTTCCAGTGTTATTTCCATCAAAACTGACATACAAAAAGGTACTACTGAGGTCTTTTCCTTCATTTTTTACCCCCTTTTCATTTTTTTTTTTATTTGGTACTGGAAATTGAACACAGTGGCATTCTAACTCTGAGCTATACTACCGGTCCTTTTTAATATTTTTTTTTTGTTGTTTTAAAACTGGGTCTCACTAGGTTTCAGAGAGCCTCACTACCTGGAATATTCCTGTCTCAGCTTCTCAAGTACGAGGATTACAGGCATGCACCATCACGCAGAGCACTTACCCCTTTGTTTTAACCCTCCAACCCCCACCATCTTTTAGCTTTCACTATTTATTGTACCTTGACCTACCTCAGTTTGGCTACCCACAACAGCATGTTATCTGTTACATGCTCGTATCCACTGGATATTCAGCAAGTTCAAAGATATTTGAAAGCAATCATCTGGGAGCATGGACCTCTCTTGAACCCAGCTTGTGCACTCTGGTTTCTAAAGGTCTCTTTAAATGATGGAGGCAGACAACCTGACACCACTTTTGGAGTAACCATTGACTAAACCCTTATGACAATTTGCTGAGTATCTCATTCTTGCCCAGAATATAGTCTGCATTTAAAGAGCAAACAATTCCAAGGTGTCAAATCTAAGCTTTAGTCTCAGTGAAATGTATGTGTCTGTTTCCATCAAAACTTAGTGCAAGCCAAAAAGAAAAGCAAGCCAAACACTTACGTGAAGAGTATAGACTGGTTCTCCCGATCTGCAAAGAGAAAAGAAAAATGCCAGAATATTCGTATGCTAGAGACTTATGTATTTGCAGGAACTTATTCACAATTTCCTTGGCTGCGGTGTGTTTGTTTGCTGTGGTACTGAGTTTTGAACCCAAGGGAGCTCCACGACTGAGCTACATCATCAGCCCTTTTTATTTTTTATTTTGAGACAAGGTCTTGCTAAATTGCTGAGGCTAGTCTCAAACTGGCAATCCTCCTGTCTCAGCCTCCCAAGTACTGGGATTACAGGCATGTGCCACCATGTCCCACTTCTTTGGCTGCAATTTGAAGTCAGACACAAAGGAAAGGAATTGCTTCATTTACAGTTAGAAAAAAAAAAAGAAGAAGAATACCACATAAATAGTGTAGAAGAAAACAGATTTTTCTATGTATACAAGCCATAAGAATTTATAAATTGTAGTCTTTTTCCCTTGCTCTAAATACAAATGGTAAGCAACTACCAGTTTATATTTTTGCCATTTTAAGCCTTTTACGAATCATCATGTAATAATAGCTATAGAATAACTTCTTTGTGTCAGAAGGTATAACATATGCTTTATATAATAAAAGCTGACATTTACAAGGGCCTTTGTCTGGGCCATTCACCAGCCTTAGCACTTAAATGTATTATTTCACTTTGAAGTGCAAGCTAATTGTCCCAATAGCCCTAGGAGGTTCATACTAATTTGCTCACATTTTATTCAGAAGGAAACAGAAGCTTCTACAGATTAGATACGTAAAGGCCGTGCTCAGCTCACAATGCTTAAGTGTCACTTGGTGACACAGAGAAATTGTAGATCAGATAGTTCCACCCTTCCTTTTGTAGGGCAGCTACTTACTGTGAAGCATATCCTGAAAGGCATTATTGGCAACAGCAAAGATGTGAGGGGGAGCTTCTGAGCGCCTCTTCCCTTTGTATGCAGCCATGACTTCTTTCTGATACACTGGAAGCCACTTGTAAGGGTTTATGACCACACAGAAGAGACCTGCATATGTCTGAGGGAGGATCATTACAGATTTCAGAAACAGATTAGAAATACTTCCAGGTTTGTTAATTCTTCCGGTCAGGTAGCATTTTCTTGAATATTTACTTAAAAAGGAATACGAAAGTGAAGAAGAGTTTTTAGATTCTTATAAAGAAAAGACTTTTAGCAGGAAGTGAAAGAACCAGGTTAGACTAATAACAGGATCTGGTATTATGCCTCTTCTTGGAAATCTACTAGCTACTAACATGACTGACATTTACAGCTTTTGAAGACAGAACACTAATAAGCAGACTGAAGGGATTTTTTTTTTTAAACGAGCTATCAGGCATTTGAAGCCAGAAAGGAATCTCTGCCCCAGCAAGAGTAGGAACTTGACTTTCAGGGCATTGAGAGAGAATAAAAAGCTCCTGTGGGTCACTCAAATTTGTGACTCCTCAAAAAAGATATGTTTATATCTTAATCTCCAGAAACTGTGAATGTGATCTTGTTTGGAAAAAGTACCTTTACGGATATAAATAAGTTAAAGGTCTAAAGATAATATCTCAGTGGGCCTTAAATTTAATGAGTGATGTTCTTACAAGAGACATGCAGAGGACATGGTATACAGATGGAAGCAGATGGAAGTGATGCCGCCACAAGGAACACTAATAGCCTCAAGAAGCCAGAAAATCCAGGTAAGGACTCTCCTCTACAGCTTCCAAAGGAAATGCAACCATAAAATGGGATTTGATTTTGAATATCTGGTCCCCAGAACTGTAAGAGAATAAATATCTACTCTTTAAACCAATCAGTTTGTGGTAATTTTGTTACAGCATCCTAGAGAAGCTAACACAGTCACATGGCAAATCAGAGAACCAACCGAAGAGGAAACTGGTGGCATGTCATGGTTTCCATGACAACAGATTTCAACTGCCATTATCATAGCCTAATCTCCTCAGTGCTGCTTCTGAT
>PVLC010002601.1:10730-29174 GCA_004027655.1 Graphiurus murinus
CGGTACTGGGGATTGAACTCAGAGGCATTCTACCTTCGAGCTACACCCCCAGCCCTATTTTTTACTCTTTATTTCGAAACCGGGTCTCACTAAGTTGCGGAGTGCCTCACTAGGTAGCTGAGGCTGGCCGCGAACCCGGATCCTCCGGTCTCAGCCTCCCAAATGCTGGGATTACAAGCGTGCGCCACCACGCCCGGCTGAGAGCCAGGTATTATTATGCCACTTTATAAATCAGTGAATTCAAGAAGTCAAGTCCTAGCAAGACAGAAGATATAAAAGAGGAAAAATCTGTCCTCACCTGGAACTGCATGAACTGCTTTCTCAACAAGATGGAGGAGGTGTTGGTGGAGAAATAACTCCATCCTCACCTTAGTACTTGCTGTACTGTCCTCTAAGCAGAAGTGTCACTCACAGTGTAGGAACAGGTTTAGATGCTGCTCTTGGACCTCCATGCATGGGATAGCAGGTGCACTTACATAAAGAACACAAGTTCTGGTCCATGTTTATTAACCCTCTGTCTAGACTCCGATCTGACCTTACAAGTGTTCATTTTACTACCATTGGGCCTATAAAGAGAGAATTTTGTCTTTTTTATTAACGTATTCATTAAATAAGCATTTACTGCACACCTGGTTGGCAAATAAATCATGGTAGGAATTTTGAATATCTTCAGAGGGCTCATAGTCTAGAAGTCAAGATGAGGCATAAACTTTCTGATAGTCATTTTGAGAATAGCTATCATCAACAAATGAACACCTCAGGAGCTCAGCTCATTTCTCTCCCTAGTGCCCTGAAAGAGATCATCATCTAAGATAGGCAATTACTGGTTCCATAGTTTGGCAATTGTGAATTGTGCAGCTATAAACACAGATACACATGCATTGGTCTGATAGTTTGGTTTCCATTCTTTTGGGTAGATACCCAGAAGTGGTATTGCTGAATCATATGATAGGTTCATCTTCATTCGTCTGAGGATCCTCCATACTATTTTCCAAAGTGGTTGCACTAATCTGCAATCCCACCAACAATGTATTAGGGTTCCCACTTTTCCACACCCTCACCAGCATTTGTTGTTGTTTGTGTTTTTGATGATTGCTATTCTGATTGGGGTTAGGTGAAATCTCAAGATAGTTTTAATTTTCATCTCTCTGATTACTAATAATGTTGAACATTTCCTCATACATTTATTGGCCATTTATATTTCTTCTTTTGTGAAGTGTCTATTTAGATCATTTGCCCATTTTTTTATTGGGTTATTTGTTTTCTTAGCTAATATGTGGAAGCTTGGGAGAAAGTGGGATATAAGAGGGACTCTAGACAAAGAAGGAGAAACCTTAGATGAGCAAAGAAGGTCACTTAACTGAAGGTGATGGGGAGGGGGGAGGGAAACATCCTAATGCACATGATGTACTTTCACAAACATATCAAAGTCAATCACTAAGCTGAACTTCAGAAGGAGGGAGGAGGAAGGAGTGGGGCGGGAATTGGGGAAGGATTAAATGAGAAATGTGTGCATGTATGCCTTTGCCAACTTGTACCTAACAAAGATGTATGATTACAATGCACTGATAAAAAAAATAAAAATAAGATAGACAATTACTGCTTTTAGGAATGTTGAATATTTGCTTATCTATCTCCACACAGGCAGCCCGGTGTGTGTGTATGTTTTGTGTGGATATGCATATATACAAGCATGCTCCATTTTACATTTTCAGAAGCTATGTCAAAAGTAGAAACAGCTCAAATATACTTTCCACTCAGAAAAACTTTTGAAGAGAAGACTCTTGACTAATAAGTAATAGAGTTGGCATTTGGACACTATTCTATCAAGTTCCAAGTCTTGTGCTTTTAATGTAGTACAATGACCTGTAGGAAGGGACATGAATGCTGACAAAATAAAATTGAGGAAATGCTCAGATAAGTCCCTCCCCAATAGGTGTTCCTCAAGGGCAGTTTCTATTTTAGTATGCTGCAATTAAATGTAAGACATCACCTGAGAGAAGCTAAGACATCACCAGTGTGAATGCTAACATGGTATTTTACCAGTAAAGCAGATATACACACATAGACCATCCAGTGGTCATAGCGCCTCCGCAGGGTATGTAGCACAGATGCTTCATTGAGGTGAGTCAGCATTGCCATGTCTTCAATCATGTCAGACGTTGCAGGATTCATCTGCTGAATTTTGTCCTCCTTGACACTCAGATTCTGTAGAAAGAAGACAAATATAAGATATAGTCTCCTATTTCTCCTGTGTTTATTTACTTTCGCACTGGAAATAATTCAGAGTAATTAATAAATATAAATAAATATGCCTATTTCAACGATAAGGCCAGAAGAAATTAAAACAACTATCATGGAAGAAATTGTGTTCCCCAAAGAGAGTACTCTCCTGGCATGGTGGCACGCTCCTGTAATCCCAGTACTTGGGAGGCTGAGATGGGAGAATCGTAGGTTCCAGGCCAGCCTCAGCAACTTAGTAAAACCCTTTTTCAAAATAAAAGATAAAAAAGGGGCTGGGGGTGTAACTTGGAGGTATAATGCCCTTCGGTTCAATCTCCAGTAACCTCACCCCCCCAAAAAAAGTCGTCTCCTGACTATGAAGAAAAGTACATTTTTCTCTAATTTTCCATCTTACAATACCCTAATCTTGTGGTTCTTTGCTGGCCCCGGGGAGCTCTGAGGATATTAAGAGCACATTATGCATGATCTGTCCCCTCTGTTGATGTTCCAATATATGTTAGAAGTTTAGAAGAAGGAATGTGGAGGACAAGACCAAGGATGTAGACTTCATCCTTCCAGAAATAGTTCAAGACCTGTCCTCTCCCTCTAATCTTTACCAACTACCCTAACTCATGATTATTTTTCCTTTGTTCAATTTTATCATATATACAACTTATACTATCTTGATCTTAATAACTTTTATGAATGTTTTAATAACTGACTATGTTATACGATTTCCAAGCTAAATTATTAGTGCCTCAATAAAGAGTTTAGATGTTGTCTCCTGTAATTACTAAAGCGCCTATTACAATGCCAAGGACTTGGTAGGTACTTAGTGAAGTGTGTGTGTGTGTGTGTGTGTGTGTGTGTGTGTGTGTGTGTGTATCTCCTGTATGTTAGGCAAGTGTTCTACATACCAATCTCTTTTAATATGTTATTTATGTATTTATTTAATACTGGGGATTGAACCTAGGGGCATTTTATCTCCTATCTACACCCACTTCCCTTTTTAGTTTTGGTTTTTGAAACAGGGTCTTGTTAGGTTACTGAGTCTCACTACTTGCTGAGGCCATCCTCAAACTGGTGATCCTCCTGTCTCAGCCTCCCAAGTACTGAGATTACAGTACTCCTCTGAAGTAGCTGGGATTCCAGATGTGTACTACTGTACATGGCTATATCTTGAATAATATGAGTACATAGTTACTATCAAGCAATTGCTTTGGGTTCTTCTCAACATGTTTCTTAATACCCTCTCTATAACCCCTTTCCTTGATTTGAAAGTATTGGAGGCAAGTGATTGCCCCCATGTAGCACCAGTTGATGATGACTTCCTTTTAGCAAGGCTGTCACACTCAGCATAGTCTTGACCCAATTCCTAATCACAGGATTCTTTGACAGTGTTCCAAAAGTAATCCCTTCTCTTTGAATTTCTTTCAATTTTTATGTTTCAAAGACTGCTTCCCTTCTGCCTTCACACACATATAGAACATAATCAGTTCCCTACATCTTCAAAACCTCCCTTTAGTCCTGATTCTTTTTCTATCTTCTGTCCTTACCAGCTTTCTTCAATGCATAGTACTTTATACTCACTGGCTTTATTGCCTTTAATAATATTATAAACATCAAAGGCAATTAGAAGTGTAGTCACTTCTAACATGGGAATAAGGAAGCCTAGAACAAGGGAGGTATGTCATGAGGCTGGGGGAATGGGACCTTTATTACATGGTGAAAGGACAAGTAGAATAAAATAAATCCCCTTTAAACTCCTCTTTCTAGAGGCATTAATGACATACATGTTGTTATGATTTCCTTTTAAAATTATAGTGTAACCACATTGCATTCACAAATCACTTTAAACATTGTTGAAGAGACAATAGGTTTAGTGAGTGTGTGCAAAAGAGTAAGCTTCTCATCTGGAGGTCTAATAAAATTGTGTTGGACACCACCAAGAAATTGAAGAAAATGTACAGACTAGGAAAAAATATCTGCAATAATATATCTGATAAGAAACTTAATATGGAAATAAAAAATAAAGAACTCTTACAGCTTGCTATCATTCCGATGTGGTTTCAGCATGTTTCCCAGTGACTCACACACTGGAAACTTAGTCTCTTCTGTGTTGATGTTGGAAGGTGATATGGGCTGGTTAAGAGGTGGGGCCTAGTGAGAGGTATTTAGATCATTCAGGGTATCACAGTCATAAGGTGTTATAGATTCGATCTCAAATATTCCCCAAAATCTCATATGTTGCAGGCTTGATTCCCAATGCAACAATGTTCAGAGGTGGGGTTTAGGAGAAGTGAGTGGATCATGATGCCTCTGACCTTATTGTGGATTAATCCTGATAGCTTAATGGACTCCTGTGAGATGGTGAAAACTGTAGGTGGTAGGGTATAGTTGGAGGAAGTAGGTCACTAGGGGCAGACCCTGGAATAACTTTTTTTGCCCTGGTCTCCTCTTCTCTCTTTCTCTCTTTTTCCTCTTTCTCTTCCTCCTCCTCCTCCTCCTCCTCCCCTTCCTCCTTCTCCTCCTCCTCTTCCTCTTCCTCTTCCCCTTCCCTCCCCCCTCTCTCCCTGCCTCTCTCCCTTTCCTTCTTTCTGCCCAGCTTCCAAGAGCTGAGCAGCTCTCTCTACCACCCATCCACCATGGTGCTCTGCCTTGCCTCAGGCCCAAAGAAATGAAGCTGCTCTCTGATTAAACAGAGAACACATGTGTTCCCATGATGAAATGGATATTCCTTTACCTTTCCATCTCTGGTCTCAATAATTATTTTTCCATCATTTTCACACCCTTTAACCTCGGCCTCAATGTAAGCATTCTCCTCATCACGAACCCAGCATTTCTTCTTTCCTGTAGAGGAAAAAAAAAACAGAATATAGCCATAATACTTGTAGAAATATCCATTGGGTACTTTCATGCTAACCTACATGATCTTATTTCTAGTGAATCTGCTTGTTGATTTGGAGTCATCAATATGGGAAATAGCAAAGTTATACAAAGTCATGCCCTGAAGAAATACCTACATAATGATTTTATATGAACAAGAAACATCTCAGCAAGCAGAAACTTGGCAGCAACATGAACCACTGTGTTACAAGAATATTACCCACCAACACTTGCTCAAAACTTATCCACCTGTCCCAACACCATCACTTCCCTCCACTCACAGACCCAGGCCCTGGGGTGTTGCCCTGGTACTTACCCTTTCCCAGGTCCTCTCAAAACTCTCACTCAGAAAGATCTCATTGTAGCTAAGTAAAAATTTAGGTCAGTTGTTATGTCTTTCAGGGTTTCTTTAGATATTTTTAATCTTTGAATAAAAGTATGAGAATGACAGAATTGGAGAGGAGGTTAAGAAGAGAGAACATTGGTTATTTTGTCACATACTAAAATTGATGAATATTTCCTTCATCTATTGCTTTTCTCTCTTCAGACTCCTCACTCCCTAAGCAAAGACGCCCTTCCAACAGAGTGGTTAACACCTAAGAGATTTTGAATCAGAACTCTTATGAACACCTGAGGCAGCTTCCCTGCCTCACTACTTCTCAAGTTCTCTCCCACCGGAGGCAGATAGCCAGTGAAGATGAATAAGAAATATGATTTTAAAAGACAATGAGTCTCAGCAGATCACTGGAGTCTCCAGATCACAGCTTCTCAGGCAGATAGAAGGAAGGGTAAGGGGAAAGCATTTGGCCGGGGGGGAAATCCTAGTCCATGGCTAAGAAAGACACAGTGAAAACCCCACTGCAACCATGACACTAATGGGCAATGCCAACTCAGTCAATACCACCATCTCTAACAGAAGAGTCACAAAACTAGAGAGGCTTCACTACTACAGGGCAGTTGGCCCTCACCAGATGCTTTCCCCAGAGGTAGCCAGTAGGTCTGGGGAAGGAGTGTGTGCACAGGAGGCAGTGAAGTTGGGCACCTTTAGCCACTTCCTCCACCACACTTGTGAAAAAGAATTTTGCTGCTCACTACTTTCTTGCTATCATACAATCTACAATAAGCTTCCTTCTCTGTTCCCTGATTACAAAAAAAAAATGCCATTAAAACTACTTGAGTAATCCCAGCATTCGGGAGGCTGAGACCAGAGGATCCGGGTTCGGGGCCAGCCTCAGCTACCTAGTGAGGCACTCCGCAACTTAGTGAGACTCGGTTTCAAAATAAAGAATAAAAAATAGGGCTGGGGGTGTAGCTCGGAGGTAGAATGCCCCTGAGTTCAATCCCCAGTACCACAAAAAAAAAAAAAACTATTTGATAAAAAGATTTCATATTCCCATGTAACTCATTGTCCACTGACTTTCTACATGCTTGTGTCTTAAATACTGATTTTGCCTTGCAATTTTTTCTTTGGTCCCTTTTTGCAAACACAGATTTTGCTTGGTGTTGTGTCTGAAAAAATATGCTTGCTTTTGAAAAAGCATCCATTTAGGATACATTTTGTGTATGTGCTTAAAGTATATGATGTGGATTTCGAAACAAATATTATCACTTGAAACAAATTTGAAAATCATCTGGAATGCTCTCTCTCTCTCTCTCTCTCTCTCTCTCTCTCTCTCTCTCTCTCCCTTTCTCTCTCTCAAAAAAAAAAAATCTGGGAGGACAAATAAAGAAATGCATCCAAAGTACCATAGTAACATAGCTAATTAGTGGCAGTCATTAGAATAATGACTATAGAAATCAGATCACCCTACCTCCTTAGTCAGTGCTCCTCCATTATATCATGAATCTTTTACCAAATGCTTTGTTTTTCTTTCTCCAATTTCTCTCTCAAGGAGCATATTCACCACCTGCCACATGATGAGATCTTTATTTCACCACCCCTGACAACAGTGGCAAAGAAGAATTTTTGAAAATGCTTCCCTATTTGAGGCTCAGTCCCTGATAGAGATGTTTTAAAAGATGAAGTTCATAAAAGCAGTCAACTGCTAATTTCTTATGTTCATGAATAATGCAGAGTTGGAAACACTGATAGCAATGTATTCCAGTCAGGAACCATGGGTTTTAGTATTGGCTTTGCTAGTAATGGAATATAAAGCAATCACCGTATCTCTTTGGGCCTTGGTTTTCTCATCAGTAAAGTGAGAAGTTTATTGCCTGTATTATTTCAGCCAAGTAGCAAGACACAAAAATCAATCTACAAAAGTCGGTAGCTTTACTATATGCCAACCATGTATCTGCTAAAAAAAAAAAATCTGGAAAACAATTCCATTCACTATAACCTCAAAAATAATAAAATGACTAGGAATAAATCTAACCAAGGAAGTAAAATTCTGCTATGATGAGAATTACAGAACACTAAAGAAAGAGATTGAAGATCTAATTAGAAGATGGAATGAAGATGAAAAAGGAGAAACCCTAGATAAGCAAAGAAGTTGACTTAACTGAAGGTGATGGATGGGGTGGGGGTGGATGGGAGGGGGCACCCTAATGCACATGATGTACTTTCACAAATATATCAAAGTCAATCACTAAGCTGAACTTGAGAAGGAGGGAGGGGGAGGGAGTGGGATGGGAATTGGGGAAGGGGTTAAATGAGAAATGTGTGCATATATGCCTGTATTAGCTTGTACCTAACAAAGATGTTTGATTATAATGCACCAATTAATTTTAAAAAAGAAGATGGAATGATCTCCCATGCTCTCAGATAGGCAGAATAAATATTATTAAAATGGATATTCTACCAAAATTTATCTACAGAGTTAATGCAATCTCTATTAAAATACCAGTATCATTCTTCACAGAGCTAGAAAAATCAGTCCTAAATTTCATATGGAAAAATAAAAGACCTAGAATAGCCAAAACAATTCTCAGCAATAAGAACCATGTAGGAGGCATCAAAATGCCTGGATTCTAATTATGTTACAGAGCTACAGTAGTAAAAACAGCATGGTAATGGCACAAAAACAGACATATAAACCAATGAAACAGAATAGAAGATACAGAAACAAATCCACACACTTAGAGCCAAATGATTTTTGACAAAGGTACCAAATGGAAAAAAGACAGCCTTTTTAACAAATGGTGTTGGGTTAACTAGTTATCCATTTGTAGAAAAATGGAAGTAAACCCCAACATCTCACCCTGCACAAGGATCAACTCAAAATGGATAAAGACCTGGAAATCATACCAGAGACTTTGAAATTACTAGAGGAGGTTATAGGACCAAACACTCCAATATATAGGCACAGGTAGAATCTTCCTCAATAATACCCCCAAAGCTTAAGAAATTAAAACAAGAATTAATAAATGGGATGACATCAAATTAAAATTTTTCTATTCATCAAAGGAAATCATCAAGAATCTAAAGAGAGAGCCTACAGAGTAGGAGAAGGTCTTTGCCAGATACTCCTTGGATAGAAGACTAATATCCAGAATATACAAAGAACTTAAAAGACTTAACACTAAAAAAATAACCCAATCAAGAAATTGGCAATTGAACTAAATAGACACTTCACAAAAGAAGAAACACAAATGGTCAGTAAATATATGAAAAAATGTTCAAAATCATTAGCAATCAGGGAGATGCAAATCAAAACTATACTGAGATTACATGTAACCCCAATCAGAATGGAAATCATCAGAAAGTCAATAAACAATAAATGTTGGTGAGGATGTAGGGAAATAGGAACTCTTCTACACTATTAATGGGTTGCAAATTGGTGCATCTTCTATGAAGATCAGTGTGGGGATTCCTCAGAAAACTGGAAAGGGATCTACCATATGATCCAGCTATACCACTCCTGGGTATCTTTCCAAAGGAATTGAAATCAGAATATTATAGTGATATATGCATATCCATGTTTATAGCAGCACAATAGCCAAATTATGGAACCAACCTAGGTGTCCATCAACAGGTGAAAGGTTTACAAAATTATAGGATATACACACAATGGAATTCTACTTAGCAATAAAAAAGAACAAAATTGTGCCATTTTCAGGAGAATGGATGGACCGGAAGAACATTACGTTAACTGAGATTAGCCAGTCATAGAAAGTGAAGGGTCATATGTTTTCTCTCATAATGTGCAAACTAGGGGGTAATCGAGATACCAGAAAGACTTTAGATAATGGAGGAAAAATTCCAGTGGAGTGATGGAGGGGATCTGGGGGAGGGTATTGAGGGAGAGAAGGGAGAATCAATGAAGAAAACACTTCCATTGATGTTATGTATATATGTGAAATATGCAGGTATGTCTCTATAACTCTGAACTACATTATGATGTGAGACTACAATGCACCAATAAAAATATATTAAATTAATCTTGAAAAACTTGAACAGAAATATATAAAAAAATTTTAAACTACCCACAATCAAACAACTCACAGGTAACTGCTATTAACCTCTCTGAATAATTACTTATATGTCTCTTTCCTAGGGTATTGAAAAAATTGGAGTAATACTGTATTTAGTTTTGTAGTTATGTTATGCTTTACCTCTCCTAATACAAAATTATTTACATTTGATTTTGAAATTAAATTTTAGTTTGTCTTTTTTTTCTGTACTGGGAATTGAACATTTGAACCCAGGGGCATTCTGCCACTGAGCTACTTCCCCAACTCTTTTTTTTTTTTTTTTTTTTTTTTTTTTTTGTAGTACCGGGGATTGAACCCAGGGACATTCTACCTCTGAGCTATACCCCTAGTCTTATTTTTTATTCTTTATTTTGAAGCAGTGTCTAACTAAGTTGCAAAGGGCCTCACTAAGTCGCTGAGGCTGGCTGAGAACCTGCATCCTTCCATCTCAGCCTCCCAAGTACTGGGATTACAAGCATGTACCACCATGCCTGGCTCTCTTTAATGTGAGACAGGGTCTTACTAAGTTGCCCAGGATGACTTTGAACCTGTGAGCTTCCTTCCTCAGGCCTCCTCAATAGCTGGAATTACAGATGTGAATACCATACCTGGTTGGTGTTTTGTCTTTCTCCTTCAAAATATCAGGGCTTCCTCCCTGACCCCCAGTAATTCTACTTCTGTTTCCTGAATATCATTATAATGCATTATGTTTGCGTTTCATGTTTATAGTCTCATTTCACCTTCACAGCAATGGAGGAAGATTCTACAGCTAGAGACGGTCCAAGACAGGGAACGTTTACCCAAGACTATTGACCAAATACCCATTATCACAGTTTTTCATTGGCTCTGAGTTTAAAACAGCAAATGCCATTGTCTATTAGTCCAGGGGGTGAACAACTTTTAATGACTTTCATCTTTTTGCTACCAGTGCATTTCTGTGAAGGATTGTCTCTTAAAAAATAATTAAAATTATGTCAATTGGTAGAGTTTAAGTAATTATTTATAGTGCTGAATCTACTAAATGAATCATCCAATTATCTCTAATGCTTGGGCCTGATTTTGATTTTCTCCCTGGCACCATTATCATCTTGTCCTTAGTTATCTTACTACCTGTGATAAGCCTCTGCATGACCAGTTCTGACCTCAGGGATTGTTCTGTTATTGTATTTGATTTGATGGATTATTATTAGCTACTCTCAAATCCAATCACAGTAATGAATACCAACAACTGGAAACTGGGAACTGATCCAGGACTGGTTGGTCTGTGATGGAAATATAATGTCCTACACAACTGGCTTGAATTATAATTGATCATATTAAAGTTTAATGTTGACTAATCCTGAGTACTAGAACAGCATTCGGTTTTTATATTCACTGTTGAATAATTTTGGGACTAAGACACACAGGTGATCTGATGCTAGATCATGCTGTGAATCTGATTTCCTAATCTCCAATTAGCTGAAATTCAGAGGATGGTCATGCAGCCCAGACATCATGCAAAGGGAGAACAGAGGTTAGAATAACATTTATTTAGAGATTTTTAATGAGATCTTGGACTTTTTCTTGAAGCTAAATTCTCATTAACCTTTGTCCCTGCCTGTAAGTACCACGAAATTATGCATCACAATAAGCAAGTCTCCTATGTATCTGTTTAAAGCTATACCAGAGCTCTATATTATTTTTTATTTTGAACTCCCTAAGTTGCTGAGGGTCTTGCTAAGAAACTGGCCTTACACCTGTGATCCTCCTGTGTCAGCTTTCCAAATATTGGGATTTCAGGCATGCGCCATCATGCCAGGCTCCTATGACATATCTTCCGTTTAGTGTTGGCCCAGTGGCTCTGCTGACTTAGGAGACCACCAGAGGGCCAAGTTTTATCATTGAGACATTCTGAAGAGGGACAGAAGCCAACTCTCATTCTCTAACCTTTCCAGAGAATTCTCTTCTCTTCCTCATGGTGTACAAACCCCACCCATAGTCTATGTCACAGTCCACTCATCAGTTACTCACTGATAACTAAGAAGTTTCTGATGAAGTTTTATCTGCAACCACTCCTGGGTTGTATATATTGTAGTAGTGGCCACTGGAAAATAACACCTGTCTGAGGGTCAAGTAAATAGGGCCTGGCCTCCTGCCTCCCTGCCATCCTCCTCCATTCCTAGAGTGGATACTCAAGTTTCTCCGTTGCTCAGATTCAGAGGCTCATGGAGTCAGCTTGCATTCCAAGCAAATAAGTTTGTCTCCAGAATTGATGGTTCTTCTCAGCCCATCAGATATCTCAGCTGCAACCTTGAAGTAGTAGAATGAAGTGAAGCCAGCAGCTACCACAAGTCTTACCATCAGAAGCCACGACTGGTAGCAGGAGCAGGTCAGCCTCGCTTCTTCTGAGAAAGGCTGCAGCTTCTCCCAGCTCTGACAGATCCATCCTTCTTTTAAAATCCACTGAAAAAGGGTAGGCCTAAAAGGGGGCCGAAAGTATTCACTCTGCAAAGTAGAAGTATGGGGAAGAAAAAAATCAGAAATGAGGCACTCAGCTCTAAAATGAGAAGCCATTCACTATAGACAGACTAATGAGGGTTCAATTCTTTTAACTACCTGACCCCCTTCTTTCTCTCTGCCACATCTCAAGTTCATGAAACAACTGAACTCAAGAACATCTGACTCTAACAGAAGGCATAGTGCTTAGAGCCTACAGGGCTTTCAGAAACCTGTGAAAAATGTTTTACTTTCTCTTAAAAGAAGTAAAAAACAGAACTATAATATTAATGATAGATAATTATAAGCCCATCAGAGATTACATTTGTCTTTACATCAACACAATTATAAAATCTAATTTTTAATATTTTTTGTGGAGGAAGGGTCCCCAAAGACAAAAATGCCTGCCTAGGGCCAGTGAAAGTCACAGTACACCCACAGAGTTCTGACCTTAGCAGGTACTAAAATGGGCCAGAGTGAGAGACATCAAGCTATGAACACATGGTCCCTTGTCCGGAGTGGAGAAGGTGCTTTAGAGATACCTAGCTGCAGTCAGGTGGGTGGAGCATCTTAGCCAGAATGTGGTGGTGAAGGGGAGAAGTTACTGAGTTAAAAGTTTTACTTTACAGAATGAAGGAGTGAGTTTCTTGGAGGAGATGAATGTCTGGACCAGATGATTTACAAAAGTCAGAGACAGACAGTTACCTAAGAAGACTGGCTAAGGGCAGGAGTGAGGACCTCCAGGCAGAAGTAGGAAGCAGATTGTGAGACAAACTGAGTGGAGTGGTTGTGAACGAAAGGGTTCATTGGTTCAAGCAAATCTTGGAGGGATAGAGTTGCTGGGCAAATAAGTGAGACCAAATTAATTGAGCATTCACTTTATACCAAACACTTTTTGTAACTCTCTTTAATTTTAATGCTTTATATTTTATAAGAAGGAGGAGAAGAAATAAAAAGTGGAGGAAAAGAAATTTAAAAATGGACCATTATGGTCCAAAATTAAATATCATTCTATTTAGATTTTTTAAAAAGTCTTCCTCTCCATTCAAGTGTGCAAGGCAAAAATTACTAGTCCTGTTTACAGAGAAGAAGGCTGAAAGGGACTCACCAAGTTCGTGCAGCTCAGTGGCTGCATTTGAGGACTGATCTGCCCATTCCAAAATGAATTGTGATCATTTTCTACCTTGCCCACAATGGGTCACAATGAGAAAACCCTACAAACTAATATATTTTATCATACTTACTCTACTCATTTCTTCATGGCAACTTGGAATGTGAGTATGGTGATACAATTTCTGGAATTTAGTTTAAATGAGTATAGTTTAAAGCAAAAAACTAGTGGTCCAGGATAAAAGTTGGTTTTATCTCTGCTAGAAAACAGGTATGAGACTTGCAGAAATTCACTGAATCCTTGTAGGGACAGTTTCTTCACCTATGCAATGCAAAGACTAGAGTAATGTGTAAGGACATTTCCTTAGGTAGAGAGAAGCAAAGATCCTCAAGTGAATCAACATAAGCAAATGTCCAGAAATTGGGATGGAATGTGGTATTTCTCAGGGGGAAAAATTGACCTTGCTACAGGTAGCATTCAGATTTAAGATTTGTAATTATAATAATATTAATAACAGTACTGGATAGATAGAGCACAATGAAAGAAACCTCAGAAAGTTAGCCAGAGAAATTGAGAAACAAATTGTAGGAAAACCATAGACTCTTGGAGTAGGAACATATGGAAAGCAATATTTTAAGGAAATAGCTATAACAACATACATGCATGGCCTGGAACAAGGAGAAGCCATGGTTAGGGAGACAGGTTGTAAGTCTGCAGAGTTAGACTGTATCTAACTCTGCTTTATAAGGGTGACTTCCTGATGGCTTGCACTCAGTAACTCAGTAGACAGCAGAGTTCAGGGAGTATATTCAGGATATTGAAGATATCTGTAAGAGTGTGTGTGTGTGTGTGTGTGTGTGTGCGTGTGTACAAATTTTAAATTTCTTGGAGAGACATTTAAGAAATGGGTACCTGTCTGAGGAGTGGAAACAGAAGATAGATGAGAGGAGAGAACTGTTTTTCATTTGATTCCATTCTAGTCTGTTTCTATTTGTACCTGTGCTTAAACTTTCATACTTACCAGAAGTACTAAAAAATAAGCATTTTTATACTTAAAAATAATAATTCTTATTGAAACGTCCTTGAATAAAAAGATCATATCAAGAAATAGAGCACACTGCTGTGTAAATTTTTAGTCTGGAGAACATAGCACATATAAGGTATATAAGGCACAGAGTGATAGGTGCAGACACACTAAATAGTAGAAAACTCCAGGTGTTAAGAGTGAAGAGGACCCAGCAACCATTTGGAGGTAGTGACTGAGGCCAAGAGAATGACTCATCTGAGCAAGGAAGGATAAGTACCCATGAACTCTAATATCCTTCCGCTCACTAGATCATTTTAGGTTCCAGTTACGCCCATGGCTTTAGCACTTCATAGAATAACACACTGGTCATAGCCCAGTCAAATCAATACACTAAAAGCAAAATGAAGTCGAGGGGTGGCACATACTTGTAATCCTAGTACTTATGAGGCTGAGACAGGAGGATTGCAGGTTTGTGGTCAGCCTCAGCTACTTAGTGAGATCCTCATCAACTTAGTGAGACGCTGTTTCAAAATAAAGAATAAAAATAGGGCTTGAGGTGTAGCTCAGACGTAGAATGCCCCTGGGTTCAATTCCTGGTCCCACGCACAAAAAAACAAAACAAAAAAACAGAACTAAAAGTAGTTCTTTAAGAAAGAATATTTAATCTATATATTGAGAGAAAATTATATGTGAGACTGGTATTTTAGTGTATTTGGCATGTCTATATATTATATTGGGGATTGAACCCAGGGCCTCATGCATGAGTGCTCAATCACTCATCCCCACCCCTAGCCCTAGTCCTCCTGCCTCAGCCTCCTGAATAGTTGAGATAACAGGGGTACTCCACCACAAGGCCAACCTGAATTTTATCTGCTATTGAAAATATTTAAGAAGTGCAAGAGCTGCCTGCATGTTGCTGTGAGTGCCTTACATCTAAAGTCCGGAGCTTTCTTTGAACATTCAGGAACTTAATTTACCAATACATCCTGGAATGATTAGGTTGTGGGAATCAATACTATGCTTGTAAGTGGGATAGCTATATACTTTATCACCCAAACCTAGGCACAATTTTTCATACTGGGACACTTCTGAGAGTGAAAGAAGGTGCTACTAACAATTGAACTGGTACAACAGAAATAATCTGAAACTGTCCAAAGTAAATAGGAACATTTGAGCACTCCACTCATAAAAGAATTGGTGTCTAGGAATTACTATTTATAAACCAAAAATGAAGGTACTCCTTTTCCATAACCACAAAGTTATGGAAAAACTCATTGATTCAAAGGGCACTTAGACAACATGACTATCAAAAAATCAGACTCAGAAAGAAGCATCAGGTGATTGTGTGCATCATATCATTTACTCTGTAGTTCAGCCAAGAAGGTCATTATGTTCTGTTCTAGAGTTCATCATTTCAGGGACTGGGCACCATATAAACCATCAGCCTTTGGTTCAATTTCCAGGTATAGTTTAGTGAGCTTTTACTTTGTCCTGGGAGGGATCATGATGGTTAAATCTTAGGTACCCTTGGTAGGAAATGAGTGTCTTCCAGCTAAGACACCATCCATATTTTCAAGGGACTTTGGAATTTCTCAGAACTTGGAACTTTAAGTGTGAACACTAGAAAAGTTTTATGCAGGCTGGGACAAGATAATCATCATACATTGAGTTGTAGACACTGCAGTTATTTTAAGAATACAATATCTATTTTGTAAATGAGCTATTTTTATCCTGTCGATATTTTCTGTGGTCGTTTCCCTCTCCCTCCTCAGTTACTTTGTAAAAACTTTTTTGAATGATGTCCATTTATTTTCTCATTCAATACATACTTACTGTCTCTCTATAACTGCCCATGGTAGGCCCTGGGGTACAATAATGAGCAAAAGCAACACTTTGCCCTTTTAGAGTAATGGATTTAGGTAAAGGTAGGAGTTGCTTCATCTTGAATTATGGTTACATTTTGGGCAAATTTGTAGAGAGAAATCATTACCTCTTCAGGAAAGTTGGTGCTCATCACAAGCAATGGTCAGAATGAGTGAGCTCAGAAGAGGACTGTGTAAATGAGAGGAAGTGGTGAATGTATGCACACAATTTCCAATTCACCATTTTGAACAGAAAGTTTAAACAGAGTTATGTTTTTCTTAGCAAGTGAGACTTCTGCTCATAATGTTCTTTTCCATCTCATTCTCTCTCCACTACTGCAATGTATGGGTCCTTGAACTTAACCTTCTTCTTGACTCTCCTACATAGAAACCTGAAGTCATCTCCGATTCCTCCTTATATTTCATACCCACTTTCAATTAATCATCAAATTCTATTATTGTATAATATTGGATTTTTTATCAACTTTTAGCTGGCACAGTTTAGAGTACCTGCTGAACCCATACTTCTTTGAGAAGTCCCTAGCATGATCCACCAGCATGAGCCACAAGCAGCTATGTCTATAATGTGACATGGGTTTCCTGGCCCAGCTGATTAGACTGAGCTTGAGTACCTGATCCATACAGGGACAGAGTGTCTCCTAGAATAGGGATATGGACTTAGGGACCCAAAAAGGGACAAACTCTGTCCAAACAGGGACAGGGTTTCTCCTAGAATAGAGATTTGGACTTAGGAGCTCCTTGATTGAATGGGATGATGCAAATGTGAGCAATGTGGTGAAATATAAGCTAAACTGCAAAAGCATCAATAGAAAGTCCCAAGAATGACTCAAGGGAGTCACAAGAATGAAGAGAAACAGTAATAAGAGACCAAGGACAGAGAGGGAGAGATTGCTTATGCCCCAGATAGTTTTCCTGGTAAGAGAACCTGCTGAGACTCATGGTCAGTCCCCACTTAGGTTTCTCTGAGATCTCTCAATAACCTTCCAATCAACTGCCATTTCACTCCCAACATGAAATGATCTTGAGTAATTTTATATATTATTTGCCATCAAAATATCTTTTAGACATCATGTCCCTGTCTCATACTTTCTCTCCTAAGATGAGATGAACATTACACATAAAAGTCAGCATATCGGTGCATAGTAAAATTTAAATCAATGTTAACTACTCTTATTACTATTCAACAAGCATTTGTACAGTCTTTGATTGCTGTGCTAAATCTGTAGGAGGCTAGCTTTACTTTCTAAATTGTTTAGTGAATCTGAGATATTCTAAACCATAATAGAGGACAGTAACTTGGGGAAGTGGCTTAGACTGTTTTCTGTTGTTATGACTGAATACCACAGTCTAAATAATTCATAAAGAAGGCGAGTTTATTTATGTCATGGTCTAAAGGCTGGGAATTCCAAGAGCATGGTACCAGCATCTACTACATCTGGTGAGGATCTTCTTGATGGATCCCCAAACAGCATAGGGCATCTCATTTCAAGACAAAAGATACCAGAGAGAACTTATTATTTTTAATTAATCAACTCCTGCAACAGCTCATTAACCCATGAATCCATGAGTGGATTAACTCATGCTTGAAGGCAAAGCCCTCATCAGTCAATCACCTCTGGAAGATCCCACCTCCAAATACCATTAAAATATGAATTTGGAAATTAAGTTTCCAACACATGAACTCCCAGAAATTGCATTCAAACTATAGTAGAAAGTAAGAGAAATTCACAAAAGGAAGCTGTAGCTGGGTAGATGGTAGTAAGACAAGGGGATCATCTTGGATGGAAATCTCTCCAGGGCGGTTACACTTACTCTAGTCTTCTCACTGCTGGTCACATGGTCACAGTAAACTAATCACTCAGCAGTCTTGTCTTTTTGATCAGAGCTAGATAGTTTATGGAGAAAGGGGTGCAGAATTTTATATAGCCTAGGCATCATTTTAGTGCCTATGAAGTAAATTGTTTCATCATAATTGATTAGATTTCCTTGAGTTCTTCATCAAGGTCAGTTATTATATGTGTTAACTTTTAAAGACTAGAAAACCATGACGTATGTAATAAGAAAAAATTTACTATTCCTCTGAGTAAAAAACACTAAGCATGTCTTTCTGACCCTTTTTTTTTCCCTTTGGTATTGGGAATTGAACTCAGGAGGGGCACTCTATTTCTGAGCTACACATCTTTTATTTTTTATTTTCAAGCAGAGTCTTGCTGTCGGGGGCCTAGCCTGGCCAGCTGGACCTTGCCTCTAGATTGGCACCTGGTAAAGTGCCAGAAGCAGCTACAGGTGGGCTGTGCCACGCCAGAGCGCATGCACCAGCACACCCGACTCGTGGCCGGCCAGGTGAGAGCTGTACGAGACAACTCGTGGCTTAGGCCCGGCGCAGCTATAAAAAGCCTCCATCTTTCTCACAAATGAGCATGGCT
>PVLC010002601.1:29274-111852 GCA_004027655.1 Graphiurus murinus
GCACGCTGTTGGGGAAAGGCTGGTTGGGAAGTTGCTGGGCTGGAAAGTTGCTGGGAAGTTCTGGGAGGAATTGGTTGGGAAGAAGAAGCGGTTGGGAAGAGGTTGGCCGGGTTGCTGGGGAAGTCCTGGGAAGAAAGATTGTGGATTGCTAGTGGAAGATGGGTTGCTAGAGAGAGGGGTTATTGGAAGTCTGTAGGAATAGCACTATTTGGAAAGACGACCTCAGCACTGTGTTTGTTATCGTGTGTGTAAAACCTTTGATCCCAGAAAAGAGAGAGAGATAATAAAAGAGGTTCGAACCAGCAGCTTTTAGCCGGCGTCTTTTATTGGGGCCTCATGGCTGAAGGTTCAGCCTGGGGCGCCCGATATCTTGCTAAGTTGCTGAGGCTCTAGCTAAATTACTAAGGCTGGCCTCAACCCTACAATCCTCCTGCCTCCACCTCCCAAGTACTGGGATTACAGGTGTATACAACTATACTCAAGTAACACTAAGCATCTCTTAACAAAGCTCTTTCATTATTAAAATCAATGATAGAGTGCCTGAAAATGAGAATGAATTTATCCAGATGTCAACAGAGGAAGGAGAGAATTACCAAGCATTTAAATGATCTCAAACAAGCTGCAACATGTGTCTTAAGGCAATAAATGAAACACATTTGAGTTGCAAGGACCAGTGAATGCCACAAATATGAGAAAATGCTGCAGGAGGTTCTTAATTACGGACACTGCTGGGCAGACAAATTATGCTGATCTTCCTAATATTAACGCTGCTGGATAATCCTGTTACCTGCCTTAACTCAGAAAAGTTTACTCAGTAGAAAACTCCTAAGCACTTGTCTTCATGCACAAATCTACCAGTTCTTAACTAGCTATGACATCTACATTTTATTTATTTATGTGCAGCTTGGCTCCTTATAAAAGCATGGGCCTTGGTCAGGTTTTTCTCCTTAAAAGAGAAGTGTTAAAATGTTGAATTGAATTACACATCAAGAGTGTTTCATAAATTACTGATTACTTGAAGCCCTCCCTTCAAAGGGTGATTAGTATTAGGACACAGTACTCCAGGAAATACAGTTTATGCTTCAAAATTCTGCCTCAGCAGCTAGGGATGTGGCTTAGTGGTAGAGCACTTGCCTAGCTAGGTTCAATCCCCAGTACCACTACCAAAAAAAAAAAAATCTGCCTCAGTCTCATCCTCTCTTCAGCATAGTGTGAATTTGGCTTTTCCTCCATCACTCTACAGAAACTCTTCTTTCAAATCATCTCTACAAGATAATTCCTGAGAGTAACTTTTCGGTCTTTAAACCTACTCACTTTCTCAGCAATATCTGATACTTTAGTGTTTCCTGGTTTCTAGAATCACTTCTTCTTTTTGTTGTCTTCCTCTATGGTTCATTTACTAACTAAAGGCACACAACCACTCAAAATTGTGAATACTCGTGACATTCTCTTCAGCTCTCTCCTTCCACTGTTGCCCTCTTCTAGTTTCTGCTGGTCTTTTCTCCTGTTCAGGATTATTATCTCTTCCTGCACTTTCTCATCTCCCAATCTCTCATCAAGACTCTGAGTTTCTGCACTGAACTATGTGTTGTTTATCCAAAGAAAAACAACTTCCGATTAAATTCTCCCATGCATTCATTTTAAACTAGGATCTGTGGATTAAAAGAGTAAGAAGACCTCAAGAAGTCTCCACTCTAAGTGTGTGCTACATTACAGAAATATAAATGAATTGTTATGATCCATTATGATAAATACTGAGAAGGGGAATGTGCATGATGATACAAAGCAAGGAAGCATAACTTTCATATCTGTATTTTTAACAAGAACAGTTCACAATTCAAATGAAAGAATGTAAAGTGTTCCTGAAATGAAACCTATAAAATCAGTAACAATATTAATTACTAAAAGCAAATGATAGTTAATATTTTAGTGTTTATTATACATTAGGTACTAGGTAAGGCCTTTTAGACATAATTCATTAACCTCTCACCAGCTCTGTGAGGGACATATATAATAACTCTTAATATATGAAAACACAGAGACATTGAGAACTAACAATTAGTGTACATAGTTTTGAATCTGGATTTGTGAAAGGCATCCTTCTTCCCGGCTTCGTTCTTTATCTTTCTATTCAATAAATTGCCAAGCTCTGCTGACTCTATCTGAAAACCACTTCTCCATTACCCTTACCCACATCCCAAATTAGGCCACCATCATTTCTCCTGTGGCTTATTGCTTTGGTCTTAATTGATCTCTTGATGGCAGCCAAACCAGAGTGAAGCTCCAAATAGAGGAACATAACTGTATTACTGTCTTATTTAAAACCTGTCCACATTTTTACTTAGGTTCAATAGTCCCACATGTTAATTATACCTATAGAATTCCCTACTCTCTTTGTCTGTCTGTCTATCTGTCTGTCTGTCTCTCCCTCCCTTCTTTCCTATCTCCCCAACCTTGGTGCTACTGGGATTGTATTCAGGGCCCCTTGCATGCTAGGCAAGTGCTAGGCCACTAAACTACATCCCGACAAAGTCCTCCTTTTTATTTTTTAATTTTGAGACAATGTGTCACCAAGTTGCTCTCTCTCCCTCGCCCTCTCATCCCCAGGCAAGACTTGATTGGTGCACTACCAATAGGCTCCAAGAGGACTCTGCTGGAAAGCTCAGTCCGGTCCATCTTATTCTCACTAATTCTTAGTCGTCCTGTGGTTATCCATTAAGCAACAAGAAGATAGTCTATAGGTTAGTTCTTCCTTCTAGGTGAGTTCCTAGATCTCTTTAATACTTGCATCATGATAATCTTTATTTTGTATTATTATTTGTTTAATTCTCCATCTTCCCAAGCAAGCATGAGTAATATAGGGCAGGGAAAATGTTGGACACATTTAGAGTGGATCCCAGTCCTTTACACAGAATAGGGCCTTAATACACACGCAGGAATGAAACAACAGACAAATGAGACACATCTGTTGGATTCCTGAGTCTATGTTCTTACTCACTATACTCTACTGCCTCCTAGCTGAGCTCCAGCTTAGTAGGAATAATGCATAATGCTCTTGGTTACAAAAAAAAAAAATCTAACAAGATCCAAAATGTTCTTACATGCAATAATTCCTTGGTTAATAAAAAGCACTTATCATCACATTCTCTAAGTCAGATGAGGAGTAAAAATCTAAATCCATGGTTTAAAAGAAGTATGAAAAGGATAGAAATCAACTGGTCAACTGTTTAACCTTATCAGGAATGCCAAACTGGCAGGGGGAATCTAAATACATAGCAGCCTATATTTTTAATATAAGTATTCAAGCTGAGAAATATTAATTGTATTATCCTGAGATTTTTAAATCCATGGAATTTTAGAACTAAAAGCTCTTTAATATTAGCTGGCTCTGTGTGCCATAATTTGAAAGAATATAAAATAGGGACTGGCGTAATAAAGGACAGGCCTCTATTAACAGCCAAGGATAGTGCAGCCATGCTGAAAATATGGACAGTTTTGAGCAAAATTTAGAAAAAATGTTAATGCCAGTGCTAAGAAGAAGCACTAAAGGAAAGTAAAACTGAGATTTTATATGTGTGCTTCAGAATTTAAGCTGAATATATCTTCCCACAAAGTCCTAATTAGTAGAGAGTAAATATTGGCTGGAATAGAACATTGTCAAGATGATATTTCTAAAGGTCAGTGGCACATAATCTGCATAATAGAGTAACAGTTTATAACTGCTGGTGTTATTATTCAGTATAATAGATGTGAATTAGGTATATTTAATGGTTATAAAAGGCCATGCCTAATATAAATACTGATATGATATATTATATCATTCTTTTGTTTCTATATTTTTTGCATGCTATAACCTTACTCCAGAATAATTATATAAGCTTTAACTAAGTACAATTACAATCAACATCTTCACTGATAGTCAAAGATACATTTACCTAAAATGAAATTAGAGTATTATATACTTTAGGTCAGTTAAATAAATATGTTTTTAGACATCCAACAAGTGCTAAGAATTGGCAAAATAGTTGGGATTCCAGAGTTATTAACACCTGCCTTCTGTTTTCAAGATTCAAGTCTAGTAGGTTGGGGTTGGAGAGGGTCTTCTCAATAGTTTTTCCAATTAAGTGCGCTAATAAACATATATTCTCCACATCATTATAGTAAAACAAATTTTGTCATTAAAATTCTTACCTCAAGCTGGGCATGGCGGTGTCTTCCTGTAATCCCAGTACTTGGGAGGCTGAGACAGGAGGATCACAGGTTGGAGACCGGCCTCAGCAATTTAGCAAGACTCTCAGAAATCTCGGGAGGTTTTATTTCAAAACAAATAATAAGAGGGCTGGGGGTGTAGCTCAAAGGCAGAATACTTCTGGGTTCAATTCCCAGTAATGAATAATCCCCACAGGAAAAATATCAGTAAAAATTACAAATTGTCTGTCATACCTGCTATTCAATGTGCTGGTAGAAAGGCAAAACACAAAAACCTACCTGGAAAGAGCAAAGGAAATGAGCAGACCACTGTGGAGTCAGACTTTATACACTCTTGTCAAGGTCAGTAGTGACAACGTCAGTCAATTTTGCCATTGTTTCTAAATTTGTCTGCTGGTTTTTGAGAAGCTGAACCCATGGATCTGGATTTGGCACCCAAAATGTCTCTGAGACAAAACTGTGAAATGCCAGAAAACAATTCCCTTTCTATAACTGAAATCTGCTGACTAATTTCACTCATTCCCCAAATGATTGCTGCAAATAAGATTAGACTTTACTAATAAGAGAAGCAGCAATGTCCCCTGTGGTGGCGTCAGTTTTGGAATCTTAAGCTCTAGTGCTATCTCTCCTAGTCACTTTGAAGAATTAAGTTAGGGGACTCAACATTCCTGTATTACCAAGAAGATAGTTAATGGTAGATGGTAGCTATCTACTATTTATTTAAGTATACTATTTACATTGGAACAATGAAAAAATATTTATTAAAGGTGGACTTTGTTCCAAGCACTGTTTTAATTTTAGAGCATATGTGAATTTATTTAAACCCCATTACCACCCTATAGGGAAGATTTTATTATTTCCACTTTACAAATGAAGAAACCAAGGAAGAGGTGATGAGCTAAGGGACTTTTGGAGACATAATATGAGCCTAGAATGCTGGTCTTCAAACTTCATTCTTTTTTTTTTTTGCGGTACTGGGGATTGAATTCAGGGGCATTCTACCTCTGAGCTATGCCCCCAGCCCTATTTTTTATTCTTTATTTTGAAACCAAGTCTCACTAAGTTGCAGAGTGCCTCACTAGGTAGCTGAGGCTGGCCGTGAACCCGGATCCTCTGGTCTCAGCCTCCCGAATGTTGGGATTACAAGCGTGCACCACCACGCCCAGCTCATACTTCATTCTTGCAATCATTACAATATACAATTATTGACTCATAACTGTAATAACATTCTTTAATTTCCACCCCTGCAAAACACACACACACACACACACACACACACACACACACACAACAGTGCAATTTTAACATCTTTGTCTACCCACAAAAAAATGCATTGCTATTTGTCTCTTCCCTTATCCAGGAATTTTTTTTTCCCTGAGTCCCTGGGTAAAGCCATCAGCTAACTGATTATAAAAGAAGAAACTAGCAATAAAGCCCCTTGACTTTGAATCTAGGACTTGAAAGCCTGAAAATGTCATTCTGGAGCAAAGGACTTTTGCTTTCAGAACTATGTCTAAAATAGCCTTGGAGAAGTGATGTTGAAAAATGACATTGAGTTATAGGCAACATCTTATGTCATCAGTTTCGCAACTAATAGCTAGTTCTGATACACTAGTTCCCAAAACCAGTTAATTCACCATTTCCCATTGGTGAAAAAGAGAAGATAGTAGAGAGACACTGATACTTGAATCATCTTATAACAGCTTTGAGGGTAGAAATGAATGCTGATGCAAGTACTAAATAATTATAACTAACCAGTTGTACTAAAATGATCCGATATGACAGCCTAATCAAGATGATCTTTGTTGCTTCTTAGAGAAATTTAATTTAATTAGAATTGGTAAACTGGCAGTCAGCAGTAACCTTACAGAAATCCCAGACAATAGGAGATGAAGCCAGAGAAACATCATCTCGATGGGCTTCTGGTTAGTAGGAAATGGGCATTAAAGTGCTCCATTTGGCCTTCGGGAGACGAGCCATTTTCATTAGTGCTCGGGGCCTGAGAAAACAGGTGCACTGTTGTGTTTGGACATTTTAAAAAGAGCAAACCCAGATAAAATAGACAGACATATTTAACTTGCATTTCAATGAGCTCTGAGGATTCAAAATATCCAAATGCAGAGGAAACTTACAAGACTAGTCTTCAGAGGGGTTTAATTTGAAATAAATGAGAGACAGCTGTTAAAAGTCATAAGCCTGTTTCCATTTCTGACCAGTCAAGAGGTGAGACATGCACCAGGAGGCTCTGAAGGCACTTAGTGGGAGCAAAGGGAGGTGTGTGCGGTGATGTTGGCTCTGTCTGAAAAAAGTTTCTTTCCAAATATGGGCAGAATCAGTGAGATGCTGATGTGATATTTGGTAGTTGCCAAATCTACAGGGTAGATAGGCATGGTAGCTGGAGATTCTAATTTGAATCTGGTATTAAATCACCATTACCATACCAAGTATATGAGTCAAGGTTACTTCTTTCATGGGCTGAATAGGGATTTATAAAGGGACCCAGCCGAGCATGGTGGCGCACGCTTGTAATCCCAGCATTTGGGAGGCTGAGCCCCGAGGATCCGGGTTCGCGGCCAGCCTCAGCTACCTAGTAAGGCACTCCGCAACTTAGTGAGACTCGGCTTCAAAATAAAAAAAAATAAAAAATAGGGCTTGGGGGTATAGCTTGGAGGTAGAATGCCCCTGAGTTCAATCCCCAGTACCGCAAAAAAAAAAAAAGGGACCCAAATATCAAGTAACTGGTGTCTTAAAAAGTCAGGTGAGAACTAAATTCTGCCAATAGTTGTTATATTCAAATGACTAAATCCCACAGATAACTGACTTGAGGACAAAATTAAAGAACTATTCTCATCATAGAAGCTCCTTTGATGGTCTTTTATATATTAATGACCACAAGTCATTCCACTTAAAATGTAGTTGATGAAATACTCTAATACACAGAACCAAAAGCCAAATCTCAACTCTTAATATAAAGATAAAGAGGAAATGTTGTGTATGAGTTGAGAGCCAAAGAATTTATATGTTCCTTGAAATACAATTCTGTGTGTATGGGAGGGATGCAGTACTAGGAATTGAACTCAGGGGTGTTCTACCTCTGAGCTACACCACCAACCCTATTCTATTTTTTATTTTGAAACAGGGTCTCACTAAGTTACTGCATGCTGACCTTGAACCTACAATCTTTTTGTCTCAGTATCCCAAGTGCCTGGGTTAGAGGTATATGCTACTAAGCTGAAACACAATTCTTAACAGTAGCTAATTCTGTCCTGTTTCTCACCTAGATAGAAGAGTTAATATCATGGAAAATGTTAGAATATACTAGGTGATGGAGGGAAGAAAAGAGGATGTCTTTCATACAGATTTGCCACACATTTATGAAGAACGGGAAAACAGAACTTTCAAATCCTCTTACTTCCATAGTGCTCATTTTATTCCCTTCTCAATTTTATTGGTGTGATTTGAGAATGAAAACATTTGTAAAAAGACTTGATGTGTGGATATAAAGTGATAGCTTCATATTTGCTAGAGGTAAGATCATATGCTTCTGAGGAGAATTCATTATTAAAGATGTTTGTAAGGCTTTAATAAGAATAAATTACAAAACAGTATCTAAAGTATATTTAAGAAACACATGCATTAATAAAAGTCCCAGATGAATATCTCTGGGTAGTGAGATTATGTATTCCTTAAATAATTATTTTGCATCCCCATTTTATACTCTTCTTATAATAAATATACTTTTTTGTATAATATAATGCTGCTCAGTATTTCTGGGTGTAAATTAGGATTGTAATTGTGTATATATCTACAAACATATATATATATATTTATGCATATAATTTCATAGTTAACAGTTTATAATGATTCTTTAATATGTTTCTCAATGTTTATATGCTCAGGTAAACATGCTAGCATTCTACATCGATGTGAGTTAAAAAATGGTATTAATTACATAAACGTCTCTATGCCCTGGTCTTTCCCACTCAATACTATTTCATTGAAAACCTGACAAGTCAACAGTTACAATTCTAGATCATTATTTTGATGGCTGTATGCTATTTTATGATACAATATCATAATTTATTCAGCAGTTGTCGTATCAAAGTTTTCAGGGTTTTTGTTTTTGTTGTTGTTATTTTGTCTTTTCCACTATGAAAAATGTTGCAATCAACATCCTTGTACAAGTATCTTTTCTCATTATTTTTACTTGGGAAAAATATCCCAAGAATGAGAATGTTAAATCAAAGAAAATATGTATTTAAAATTTTAAGATAGTGCCAGATTGTTTTTAAAAAGACAATAATAATTTCACCAGTCATGTATGAAACTACTCTTCTTGCATTTCTAATAGTAATAGTCATTTTCATTCTTTTTGACAGTCTAATAGTAATATCTCATTGTTACTTTAATTTCATTTCCCTATTAAAAAAACTTTGAGCACCTTTTCAAATGTTTATCAGTCATATGGATGGGCTCTTGTCTGAGTTTTTTTTGTTGTTGTTGTTCTGCCTGTTGATTTTGCCTATTTTTCTATAGGGCTATTTGTTTTGCTTTTCAAATGCTGGTTCTTCATACATTTTGTATCCTAACATTATGTCTGTGATTGTTAATTTACCAAATCTATCCATTTGTCTTCTGAATTTGTTTATGGTAACTTTTGTTTTATATTTTGATATAGTTAAATATGTTTATCTTTTTTCTTTATAACTTATAATGTTTTGTCTAGCTTTGGAGGATTATAGATAGTTCTATTTAGTCAGTACTTTTAGATAGCCCCAGTATTAGTTGCCAAGGGAAACAACAACAATAACAAAATTGCTCTTTGTAAGTGGACAACTTAAGAACAGAAAGCCCCAAAATAACAATACTTAAACAAGACAGAAGTTTATTTTCTCATATGAAGTCTGGAAGGAGTTAATCCATGGCTTTCATGTGTATCCCGGTGTAAAGGATCAGATTTCTTCTATCTTGATGACCTACTTAACTCATGGCTTCCATTCCCTAGATCAAGTTATTATTCAAATTCTGTTAGAGATCCAGCCATTTTGTCCAGTTACAGTTGGGAAGAAAGACCATATTCTTTAAAGATTTTTTTTTCCAGAAATGGTCTACCATTCTCATTTACATCACATTAATAAGAATTTGATTACATGGCTATTCCTTGCTGCAAAGGATACTTGTATTTCCCTGGACACTAGAAACAGTCCAAATTCCAGGAAACCTTATACCTAGCTCAAAATTCAGGGTTCCAATAGTTTGAAATATGAGGAAAATGAACATTGGGTCCCTGCAAGATAGCTTTAAAACAATAATTGCTGGGGACTGGGGTAATAGCTCTGTGGTAGAGTGCTTGCCTAGCATGGGCAAGGATCTGGGTTTGATCCCTCGCACTGAAAAGAAAAGTACCCACAATAATTAACTGAGATATTTTGGAATTAATGATTTGGGGGAAATATATGTTTTATGGAAACTTAATACTACTCTAATACATAGATAAATGTTGAATGGATGAACTTGTTTCTAATATTTTTCCAGAGCTCATTTACTTCTCCAAACCTCTTTCTTCCAACATAAGCACTCCCCAGTTATCATTTTCTTCCATAGCCAGGTGGCACAGATATTTTAACAGATGGTACCCACTTACTTGGAAAATTGTTATTAGCCAGAAGTGACCCAGCACCATCTCACACAAGAGATTTTTTTTCTCCTATTCACTGCTCAGGTTCATCAATTGCTCACCCTATACACTTGAAAGTCTCAAGAACCTAGAAACTTCTTTGTGAGCCTTGTAAAATGATCAAAGAAAGAATCTGCTGGGGGGGGCACGTTCTAGATAGAAGTATTATTAACATTGGTGGGTGTTTTTAAATGAGTGGCTCAGTTTAAAAGACTAATTTCTGTTTAGAAGCTCTTTATGTCTAGCTTATTTCTAATGAGGTTACGCATTCAAGGGAATGTAACAAGTTTTATCTTTAACAGGTAAAGATAGAGACAAAGCATATGCCATAGCTTATAAAATAGGTTGTTGTTGCTGGGCATGGTGGTGATATACGCTTGTAATTCCAGTACTTGGGAGGCTAAGACAGGAGGATCGAAGGTTTGCAGCTGGTCTCAGCAACTTAGCAAGGTCTTTTGCACTTAGGGAGACCTTGTTTCAAAATAAAATGGGGCTGGGTATAGCTAAGAGGTAGAATGCCCCTTAGTTAAATCCCCAATTTCCTCTCTCTCTCTCTCTCTCTCTCTCTCTCTCTCTCTCTCACACACACACACACACACACACACACACACACACACACAAACACTACATACTTTTTGAGAAAATTATGTCTCTAAATTTAAAATAAAATATTTGTATTACTAAAGAAATGGTTTGTAATTAGATTAAGGGCATACAATAGGCAAAACAAGTTTATTCTTTGATCATATCTGACTGTAATTTTAAAAAGAGGAAAGAAATGTCTGTTTCTGGGCTGCTCACTTACAATTACAGTGTATCTGAAAACTCCTGAGCTGTCATTTAGCAAGAGGACTTCTTTCTTCATGATTGAAACTGAACACAAGTGTACAAAATGGGCCAATAAAGTTAGAATCTTATGCAGTGATGCTTGCTAAACAAATTCTCTGTGCAGCACTTTATTAAACAATCCATGCCACCTACAAGCACATTAGAATCATACCTCATGCAAATCAGAGCTACCTGATTTTGCAGCTGCGAACATATACTTATATGTGTAGCTTCTAGCAGTTTTCACTAAACTGAAGATAAAGTTAAGCCTGAACTTTATTCCATATCTCCCTATTTGCTTTCTTTTCATATTTGTATTTTATTTCCTATGAGATTAATGCTTTTCTGATCTTTTTATTCATTTCCAGTCAATTCAGCTCATGATTAGTTTAAAAATCAGCTGGCTCTTTGCCAGTTACAGGTAAACACTAGTGAATAAGTGAAGGTGAGTTCTGGAGGTGACAAATATTCAAGCCGAAACAATACATAGAAAATATTATTATAAACTGACCTTGAGAAGGAGGGAGAAGGAGGAAGGGGGGTGGAAATTGGGGAAGGGTTAATGAGAAATGTGTGCATGGATGTCTTTACCTATACTAGCTTGTACCCAACAAAGATGTGTGATGAACCCTGTTGTACCCAAGAAATGTATAAAATCCATGCTAAAAAAAAATTAAAAAAAAAAACCAAAAAAACTATTCAGTATGACATTCCACAAACTAGGAAAAATAAAGACATTAAATTAGCTTATAAAAAAAAAAAGAACGAGTCAACAATTATGAGATAAAATGTTTTGTAGAGGTCCCTGACACCTCTCTCTTATGAGTAGCTCCCTTACAGTTTCTCAAAAAAGGCTACATGTTCACTAAAAAAAAAAAAAAAAAAAAAAGAAAATATTATTATAAAGGATTGTGATATTGAGGGCATAAATAAATAGAATTTGATTCAGTTTATCACTAGCAAAGAATGGTCACATCCTAACCTGGTACTGTGGTTCATGCCTATAATACCAGTACTGGAGAGGCTGAGACAGGAGAATAGAAGATTCAATGCTATGCTTAGCAATTTAGCAAGATCCTGCTTCAAAATAAAATAGAGCTGGGGACCTGTAGCTTGGAGGTAGAATGCCCCTGGGTTCAATCCTCAGAGAAAAAAAAGCCAGATCCTGGCATGACCAATAGGCATAAAGTATGATGGAATTTCTTTGAGTCTTAGACTTTTTTCAGTAATCTTGGTAAAGCAGGTTGAGATCACCAGACATGCTAAAAGCTGGATGATGGCTGAGTCTTTCTGCACTATGTCATTGATGGGGGCTTTGAACAATTTGGTAAGGAATTATGTCCTTGAAAGCAATGCCCCAATTGAGGTTCATGAGATGTACCTCAATGAAGTTCAAAAAGCACTAAACCCACACTGAGTGTGGCAAGAAGATCTAAGTTCTTACGCTATCCAGAACTCTATGTGCTGGCTACTATTATCTTCTGTTTATAGATGAGGAATCGAGACTTGCAGAGAAGAAATGACTGCACAGAGTCATTATGTTAATATCCAGGAGATTCAGTACTCAAACATATGAAGTCCAGCACCAAAGACCATGCTCTTAACCATCTGGCTTCTTGCCTCTGATTTAGTCCCAGAGATACTCTCAGTAACTAATTAGTTTATAATGTCAGTAAAATAGAGATGGGGATACTTCATACTCTATACCAGTAAGTACAGAGAAGAGACCTGTATAGTGGAAGATTTCAGGACTATGATCCTTAGTGTTTGAGAAAAGGACAGTGAGAAGTTGTGTGTTATAGATAGATAAGACACAAAACACACAAAGTAAAATCACACTAATTTTTTTTTTTTTACCATCTGCCTTGCTATTTTAAAATTAGGCTGACTACATTTATAATGTCATATAATGACCATTCAGAAATTACATCATGGAAAATTTTTATACTTTTATATGGTAATTTGTGTACTGCTGATCAAGATCAGAACAAATAAAATTTTAGGCTCCTACTATCAGGCTATTCAACAAATTACAAACATAATAGTCTGCTGCACAGACTAGGCTGTTGAAAAAAATATAAAGATGTTAGACATAGTTCACATCCTATAAGAGCATATTATCTTATTGATATAATGAGGTAAACATAATTAAAATGATCATATAAAATAGGAATAAGTAAAACAGAGGAATAGATATGAGGATAATAACCAAGAAGGCAATAAATGTGATAAGAGCATGAGAAATCTATGAATAAAGAGGTAGAAACATCCAAACTGTATTTAGACATTCTGCCTAGAGTAGTAGAATAATTTCAAAATTCAGACTGAAGGGAAGACTTTGATTAGGGACTTTAGATTTTATTCTAGTTTTGAAACATCCTTTTTTTCTTTTTTTTTTTTTTGCGGTACTGGGGATTGAACTCAGGGGCATTCTACCTCCGAGCTATATCCCCGGCCCTATTTTTTTTTTTTTTTTTTTTTTTTTTTTTTTGCGGTACTAGGGATTGAACTCAGGGGCATTCTACCTTCGAGCTATACCCCCAGCCCTATTTTTTTTTTATTCTTTATTTTGAAACCGAGTCTCACTAAGTTGCAGAGTGCCCGGCCCTATTTTTTACTTTATTTTGAAACAGGGTCTCACTGAGTTGCGGAGGGCCTCACTAGATAGCTGAGGCTGGCCTCGAACCTGGATCCTCCGGTCTCAGCCTCCCGAATGCTGGGATTACAAGCGTGCGCCACCACGTCCGGCTCTGAAACATCAAACACAACCCCCTCCCCCCTTCAAGTTCCAATATGTCTTTTGACTGACATATCTGTTTCCAACAAGATGAAGAAACAAGATATACCATTTATCTAAAACAATTTTTAAAAAGTGCACAGAATGTAACACAATAGGTTCAAATAATTGATCAATATCCAAGGAGGATAATGATCCCTAAAAGATGGGAAATAAAGTGAGTTGCATGACTGCCCAGGCTTGCTCTCTGGAGAGTTCCCAAACCATGCCCAGCAACTTCATTGGGTGAAGGTGGTCGAGATGGGAGTCTGTGGTAGTCAAGATGGGTGGAGTGCAGAGTACTGAGATGAACAGAACTTCTCAGAGAGAGCAGTGAAAGAAGCAGCGAGAGAAAAGGAATCTGCATAGGGGGGAAAAAAAAGAATCCCCAAGAAAATTCATAATGAAGAGTCTAGCAGAAACTTTTGCAGACCTCAACAAACTCCTTTAAAAGCTTGAAAACATGCACCTCAACACAAAGATTTTCATGAACAGAGGGAAATGTTCATGGTGTATTACCTGCTTATTAGAGAATCTATAAGAAAAGAAAAAAAAAAAACAAATGAATCGTCATAGTCATATTTCTGAAGAGTGACATGTACTCAAGAAACTGTGGCAAACCCTTCAGGAGAGTATTTCAGAAAAAGACATTAAGATATGATAGTTTTATGCATGTTGTTACCCCTAAAGATTTCCCAGTAGAGCAAAACATGGAGGGGCAAGATAGCGATAACTGATGATCCTAAGCCTGTATAGGCCTAGGCTAATGTATTTATGTCTTAGTTTTTAATACAAAAGCTTTAAAAGTATAAATACTAAAATTAAAAATCTAGGCAGGTATGGTGGCGCATGTTTGTAATCCCAGTACTTGGGAGGCTGAAACAGGAGGATTGCTGATTCGTGGCCAGCCTTAGCTACTTAGTGAGGCCCTCTGCAACTTAGTAAGACCCTGTTTCAAAATAAAAAATAAAATGGGTCTCGGGGTATAGCTCAGAGGTAGAATGCCCCTGGGTTCAATCCCCAGTAGAAAAAAAAATTAAAAATCTTAAAAAATAGGAAAAGCTAGTAGTTAGGCTTTCATTCTTTTGGGTAGATACCCAGAAGTGGTATTACTGGGTCAAATGGTAGGTTCATTCCCATTCATCTGAGGATCCTTCATACTGTTTTCCAGAGTGAGTGATTGTACTAATCTACAATCCCACCAATAATGTATGAGTTACCACTTCTCCACACCCTCTCCAGCGTTTTTTGTTTGTGTTTTTAATGATTGCCATTCTAATTGGGGTTAGGTGAAATCTCAGGGTAGTTTTGACTTGCATCTCTCTGATTGCTAATGATGTTGAACATTTACTCATATATTTATTGGCTATTTGTATTTCCCCCTTTGTGAAGTGTCTATTTAGTTCACTTGCCCATTTTTTGATCGGGTTGTTTTCTTAGTGGTGAATTTCTTGAGTTCTCTGCATATTTTGGATATTCGTACTTTATTGGAGGAGTAGCTGGCAAAAATTCACAATTGCCAAACTATGGAACCAGCCAAGATGTCCATCAACAGATGAATGGATTATAAATCTATGGGATAAGTACACAGTGGAATTTTATCCAGCCATACGAACAAAAACATGTCATTTGCAGGAAAATAGAGGAACCTGGAAAACATTATGTTAAGTGAGATTAGTCAGTCACAAAACGTAAAATACTGGATGGTCTCCCTAATTTGCGAAAGGTCGGGAGAAAGCAGGTCATACGAGGGACTCTAGATGAAGAAGGAAAACCTTACGTGAGCAAAGAAGGTGAACTATATGAAGGTGATGGGGGGGGGGAGGGAGAAAGGGGAAACACCCCAATGTACATGATGTACATTCACAAACATATCAAAGTCAATCACTAAATCAAATATGAGAAGGGGGGAGGGGGAACTAATGGGGGGGAATTGGGGGTTTACTGATACCTGTGTGTATATATACCTCTACCAGCTTGTACCTCACAAAGAAGGATGATTACAATGTACCAATAAAAAAATAAAATAGGAAAGTAAAAAACAAATTAAAAACTATTAAGGAATTTAACATTCCTTTCAAAAAATAAGAAAAAAATCTCAGAATGGATATTTCTTCTTCTCTGTTACTTCCATATTTGCTCCCTAAATTCTAATTCAGATCTGAATCTTTTTCTCTATTTCTACATCTGCTTTTACATCCTAAGATTGTTTCTCAAACTGTTAGCATCTGCTAGATTATTTGAGGGATCAACAAATTGTGGAATATCAATTTTAGTTGTAAGAATGCAATTGTTTTCAATCTTTCATCAAGTATCTCTATCCAGCTTAATTAAACTGTGAGTCACAGATCAGGTAAAGGTTTTATCCAGAACAAAAATGTTTCAACTCCTTGCTTTTCCTGAATCAAAAATTTATGATTTGTAATCATAGATCTTTGGGATTTGCAGCATGTTAGATGTGGCTCTAGCAAAACAGTTCTAGGAAATTTACAATAAACACGGCTCCGAAAACAAAACAAAACAAAACAAAAAACAGGAAAAGCTTATAGAATAGGGACATAAACAAAATAGTTCTGTACAGTTGTACAATGTGTTTGTGCTTTAAGGTGCTATTACATAAGTGTCAATTTTTTAAATTAAAATGTATACAGTGAAGAAAATTACAGTGGGCTGGGGTGTAGATCAATGGTAGATCACTTGCCTAGCATGCACAAAGCCCTGGATTCAGTCTCCAATATTGTGACAAAGAAAAAAATATAGTAAACTGAAGTTTATTATTGAAGAATAACTTTTTATAATGTTAGTATAGCCTAAGTGTTTATAAAGTCTATAGGAGTATAATGTTTTAGGCCTTCACATTCAATCATCACTTAGTCACTGACTTGTCTAGAACAACTTCCAGTCCTGCAAGCTCCATTGATTAT
Organism: Graphiurus murinus; assembly: GCA_004027655.1. Classification (NCBI taxonomy): domain Eukaryota; kingdom Metazoa; phylum Chordata; class Mammalia; order Rodentia; family Gliridae; genus Graphiurus; species Graphiurus murinus. The sequence goes on from PVLC010002601.1 coordinate 45,689, forward strand.
AAGTGCCCCAGAAAGATATATCATTTTTTTTCTCTCTCATATGATTTTAGTTTTACCTTTTGCATGTATAGATATGTTTAAGTAATGTATAGCATTTTGTACAGTAACATACCGTGCAGGTGTGTAGCCTAGGAACAATCAGTTATATCATATAGTCTAGGTGCATAGTAGGAGGCTATTCCATCTAAGTTTGTGTAAATACATTTTATGTTGTTCACACAATGACAAAAATCATGTAATGATGCATTTCTTAGGATATATCCCCACTCTAAGTGACAAATGACTGTATATTGTCAAATAGGTTGGTCTATTTTTCTGTTTCAAAGTAAATGAAAATAATTGGCATTATTTTGTTATCATATGGGATTGAAGTTCTCTGATGTGATCTTTGATGATTACTATCATTCAGCTTTCTTAAAAATCCTAGGTATCTCATTAGTATTCTGCTAGTGAGTAGTGTGATGATTTATGAAGCAGCTGGAGAAGGATAATATATTTCACAGGACTCCTTAATGACAAGAAATGCTTGGTAGTCATCCATGAATAGACAGTAGGAAAATCAAAAAGCTCTTCAAATTTACAAGTCTGTCCTTTTCAGAATAAGTATTTTTGAAATGCTGATATTAAATATCTCCTTCACTCTGCACCTGGTATCTCACTTTACCTTCCCACCCTGGAATGTATTGTTTATTTGTAGATTCAGGCTCTCTCAAAATTCTGAAGTTAATTATGGCTTTGATTGGGAGGTATTTAAAAAAAAAAACCCTTAGGAGAAGGCAAGATGGCAGTTTCATCTTGTTGAATTCACTGATGATCCAGATATAATTTTATGTCCAGATTCTACTATTTAGGCTTTTGTCTTTTGATTAAATCCTAAATTACAAGAATTACTAAATCCTAATAATGGACTCCCTACTACATGTATTTTGCTTTACTGTTCAGAATCTCAACCCCCCCATTAAAGACATTAGTTCCCAGTTCTTTCAAGAAACCTCAACTCCTTCCTCAGAGTCTGGCACCCTAACCCTGTACTGTGAGGTCTTTTGCTTGTACATTGAAGATGCAAGTACATTTCCCCTTGTATGATCATCAAAATCAATATTTGTATAGGACTTTCCCTTCAAGAAACCATCTTCTTATGTTTTAATACATTCTCATCTGATTGTCAAAAATGATCAGATGAGTATGGTGGTAGTACTCAAATTAAATTTAATAATTTAATTACAGAGAATCTAAAGTCCAGAAGGATTAAATAAACTGTCCATGACACCAGAGGGTAAATAAGAGAGAATTATGAGAGATCGTCTTCTGAGCATGAAGTTTAAATTACTTTTCTGTTTTACCCTCCCTTTGTGCCAGACATTCCTGGAATTCTGGTAGGCACTTCTGCTTGAAGTTCTTTCTACTGCTTTTTGTTGGGATTTTCTCTAGGGCGTGTGCTCTCCAGATTGAATTTGGTCATGTCCATTTTGTCTATTCCTTTGCTAAAAACTACTAGTACTACTAATAAAGCTCTACTATCCTTTAAAATATTTTACCTTCTTACTACCCTTAAACAAAATGAAAGTATTCACTAAAGATACAGAATTTGAGATTGAAGAATAATTCACACACAACAAATTTATCTCATAAAGAAGGCTCCTGGCACAGAGAAAATTTTATTTAACTCTGCCATCAGAATGATATCATTATCCATCTGCAAATACATTATACTTTAAGGTTACTAAGTGTTGGAACATTGGAAAAGTGGAACAGCCTCAGAGGCCAATATATTGGTTTGACAATTCACTTAATCTTGATTAATTCATTATATACAAAAGCATCACCTTGAACTTCCCAACTTTAATTCTCTCATACAACTCTGACTTGTAATTTTACTTTGTTTTTCCTTAACAACAAAGGGTTATACACTTATGAAATCAAGAGAGAAAACTGAAATTATCGGCTTGTAGATAACATGATCCTATATTCAGAAGACTCCTCCAACCACTCCCCCCCCCCCTAAAAAAAAGAAAAACCAAAAGCACAACCAGAAGCCTTCTAGAGCTGATAAATTCAGCAAGGTCAGATCTAATCTTAATTATATCCTACCTTCTATTGGTTTTGGAATTAGTTTGCTCCTGTTTCTCTAGAGATATAAAATACATCATTAGATTATTTATTTGGAATCTTTTTGATTTTATATATGCACTAAGAGCTCTAAACTTTTCTCTTCAAACTACCTTATACTGTCCCAGGGATTCTGACGTGTCATATCTCTATGTTCACTTGAATCTAAGATTTTTCAGCTTTCTATCATCATCCATTCAGTATTCAAGTATGTTTCAATATCTATGTGTTTATAGTTTCTGTAGTTGTTATTGCTGTTGATTTCTAATTTCATTTCATTATGATTTGATAAGATGCAAGGAACCATTGATTTTTAAAAATTTGTTATGGTTTGCTTTGTGACCTAGAATATGGTCTATTTTGTAGAAGGCTCCAGGAGTAGTTGAGAATAAAGTGAATTTCGCTGTTGCTGGATGAAAAATTCTATAGATGTCTCTATGTTCATTTGATTTGTAGTAATTTTTATGTCTCAAGAGTCTTCAATGTTTTTTTGCTTGTTTGGATGACCTATACATTGGTGAAAAAGGTGTGTTGAAAATTCCCAGTATTATTGTATTGGGGTCTGAGTCTTACTGACAAGAAGTGTATCAGTAGATGTCCCAATGTTTGGCACATAAATAGTATCATTTTATCTTCTTCTTGTATTTTTCCCTTTACCAGTATAAAGTATCCCTTTTTATCTCTTCGGGTAAATTTGGGTTTGAAGTATTGTCTGATATAAAGGTAGCTTCTCTTGATTACTTTTGGCGTCCGTTTGGAGGAATATCTTTTTCCTTCTTTCACCTTCAGCCTGTGGGTGTCTTTGTCTGTGAGTCTCTTATAAACAACATGTAGTTGGGCCATGTCTTTTAATTTACTTTGCCAGTCTGTCTTCTAATTGGATAGTTGAGACCATTTCATTCAGTGTTATTGTAGAGCTATTTACTTTTTTATGTCAATTTTATTTACTTCTGTTTAACTTGGTTTAGTTCTCCTTTACCTAATTACTACTGTAATGTTCATTCCTTCTCTGGACCTCAAGTTTACAATTTCTTCTATGCTTATTTTCCATAGAGCTGGCTAATAGTCATGAATTCTTTTAGTTTGTTTTTCTTGGAAGGTTTTTATTTCTTTAATTCTGAGGGATAGCTTTGCTGGATATAGCAATCTTGGTTGGCAGATATTTTCTTTCAGGAGTTGGAAAACATTCTAAACCTTCATGGATTAATGTTTGTGCTGAGAAATCAGAAGTTATTTCTATTCATTCACAGCTTAATGGGACCTGACCTTTCCACTTGAGGCTTTGTGTGTGTGTGGGGGGGGTACTAGGGATTGAACCCAAAGGTGTTCTACCACTGAGCTATATCCCCAGCCCTTTATATTTTATGAAACAGAGTCTAAGTTGCTGAGGTTGCCCTTGAACTTGCAATTTTCCTGTCTTGGCTCCCCAAGTACCATGATTGCAGGCATGTACCACCATGCTTGGCTTCTTGATGTTTTTAAAAGTCTTTTCTTAACCTGTATATTATATATTTTAATTATAATGTGTCACAGATATGTGTATATATATATATATATATATATATATATATATATATATGTGTGTGTGTGTATACATGTATATATATATACACATATATGTATATGCATATATAGTCTAATTGGAGTTCTGAATGCCCACTGTATGTGGATGTCCATGTTACTCCCAGGTTTGAAAAAAGCTCTGATAATATTCCATTGTAAAGTTCATTTATGAGCTTAGCTCATACCTCCACTCACTATTCAATTTCAGTGATGTTTAGGTTTGGTCTCTTAATAGATTTTTGAATATTCTGGTCATGGTCTCCTAATTCCTTTATTACTGAATGTTCAAGATCATATACACCATATTCAAGGCCTGAAAATTTGTCTTCTATGTGGTCCTTCCTTCCTTCCATCCCACTGAGGTACTGGGAATTAAACTCATAGGCGTCCTACCTCCAAGCTATACCCCTCAGCTGCTTTTATTTTTTTGTTCCAAAGCAGAGCCTCACTAGGTTGTTGAGCCTCACTAAGTTGCTGATCTGGTCTTGAATCTAATAACCTCCTGTCTCAGCCTCCAAAGTACTGATATTACAGGCATGGGCCACCATGACCAGCTTGGTGATATTTTCAATTGAATATTTTGATTTATTTTGACTTTCATTTCCAGGATTTCTATTTGGTTCCTTTTTCGGAACCTCCCTTTACTAAACTGTTCTTTTACATTGTGTATTTTCTCACTTCTTTCTTTAAATCTTTTAGTTCACTACTCACTTTAATAACCAACTTTTTGAATTGTCTCTCTGGGATATCCTCTACCTCAGTATCAGTAAAATCAGTTATTGGGAGTTGTAAATTTTTGGAGGTGTCAGCTTGTTTCCTTGTGTTTTCAGAGGTCTTAAGTTTCCACATCTGTTGAGACAGAATTATTTTCCTCTCTCATGTGAGGGTCCTTTGGCAAGTAGTTACCTCTTTATAGTAAGTCCTGGGTTGTGGGTACATCTTAGTTTCAACATATCTGGTCAGCATAAACAAGGTTATAATTCAACCCTCAATACCTCTTTAAAAGAAGAGAGTGCCTCTAAGTATTAATGATAGTTTAAGCACAAACTGCATAGAACTCTGAAAAACACATATTGTGGAGAGACACTGGGATTTAGTCAACATCAGTTAATACAATTCTTATCATACAGATGCTGGATATTCTCCTAGAGTTTTAATTTTGGAAACTTCCTACTCTTTATGGCTTTTGGCTCTGACCAAAACCAGCCATACTTGTTATATCAGTATGCTGAGATCAACCTCCTTCTTTCCTGGCCAACTCTAGAGCTGGGAGATGAGCAGGTAATAGTGTCTGTTTCATAGTAGATTTCTCCCTCAAAATGGAGTGTTGGTGGGGGGAGGGGGGAGACAGAAGTGTAAGTCTGTTGAGATTGCTGCAGACTCCATCATTTGCTGTTTAAATTGGTTAAACATTCCTGTCTCTTCTCTTCATTTGTGGTGAAAACTTTCAAAATGCTTTCTTCTTGGTGTTTGAAATCTACAGTACATTAACTATAGTCACTCATCATGCAATAGTGTGCCAGAACTTCTTGCTCCCATCTAACAGTCACTGATCAATCTTTACCCATTCTTCCCTTCTCCTATTTTTTGTTTTTGATTGTTATTGATTCCATTTCATCAGATTGTTCCTCCTTCTATGCATCTTGGTAATTTATCATGAATTCGGTTCAGTGCATCTAAATTATGAAGTTTTGTGGGCACAAAGTTATTAAAATAATCATTTATTATTAATATTCATGGATTGTTAATGATGACCACTTTCATTTAGTGGCCCTATATTTGTAGGCTGTAACCTTTACAAATGTTTCTAGCTCTTTTATCCCCTTCAGGGAGCCTTGAAGGCCAGAAGGGGCTGGAGAAGGGGCTAATTTGTCCACTCCTCAATCTGATAAGGCAGTTTTTCTCCTTGTTGGTTAAAAATGTGTTTGTAGAATAAATTTCAAATTTACTCTCTTCACCCCAACCTGGGTCAGACATGGAGGGTATTTTTTCTTATGGTCACTGTGAGAAGCTGGTGGAGCTGCGAAGGGCAAAGCCTACAAAAGTGTAAAGATGGGGTCAGGGGTTTTTTTGTTTGTTTTGTTTTAACTGCTAATTTATTACAGATTCCCAAGAACACTGTTACTTCTTTTTTTTTTTTTTTAAATTCTTTTCAACATCCTATTCTGAAGCTTCCTTGATCCCTTTTGTTCAAATGCCAAGAAGCTATGTACTATCAGAAGACATAGCAAGCTGCCTTAGTTCTCAGTGATGACTTTGCCTCTTTCCTTCTTATAGACATAGGCAGTGCTGGTACAGTTAGCTGAGTGGCCAATTTGAGTTCAGCAGAACAGTCTCCATTCTCTAGGAGAGCACTTCCTAGGGAAGATGAGCTTGGAGTGGTACTCCTTAAACCACTGCACATGACATGCAGGGACTCAGTGGACTTGCTCCCTCTCCTTGGATCCACAAAAACAACAATGGTCTAAGCCACATTTGAATGGGTGCCAGCCTATTAACTCTTCCAAGCTGAAGGCCCTGCCAGCAGGTACTCTGGTACCTGTGAAACATCTTACTATTAGCTAGATGAGTTCAGAAGCTGGACACTGGTCAATACAATGTTTTTTTGTTTGTTTGTTTGTTTTCTTTTCGGACCTTGAGTCACTAGGTCTTACAGATATCTGGTTAAACCATATGCCCAATGCTGCTGCTAGTCTTTATGGAAAAGAGACATCAAGATCATGACATTCTGGCTGGGCACTATGGTTTATGTAGTCATCCAAAAAATGGCTGATCAGAAAAGTCCTCCAAAGAGTAACTGGCAAAACTCTTCTCCCACTCTGTGGGCTCTCTGTTGAGGTTCTTGATAGTTTCCTTTGCTGCACAAAAGCTCTTCAGTTTAATGCAATCCCATGTATTGATCTTCCTGAGGGTTGCTTGTGCTTTTGAGGTCTTGTTGAAAAAGTTTTTACCTGTGCCTCTGTGTTCAAGTGTTGGTCCTATGCCCTCTTCAAGTAGCTGCAAAGTCTCTGGCCTAACTTCCAGGTCTTTAATCCACCTTGAGTTGACTCTTGTGCAGGGTGAGAAAGTGGGGTTTATTTCTAGTTTCCTGCATATGGTTAACCAGTTTTGCCAACACCATTTGTTAAAGAGGCTATCCTTTTTCCAGTCTATATTTTTGGCTCCTTTGTCAAAAATCAGTTGACTGTAAGTCTGTGGGTCTGTTTCTGAGTCTTCTATTCTGCTCCATTGGTCTGTGTGTCTGTTTTTGTGCCAATACCAAGCTGTTCTTATTACTGTGGCTTTGTAGTAGAGTTTGAAGTCAGGTATTGTGATACCTCCTGCATGGTTCTTGTTGCTAAGAACTACTTTGGCTATCCTGGGCTTTTTGTTTTTCCAGATGAATTTAAGGACTGATTTTTCTATGTCTGTGAGGAGTGACCTTGGTAATTTCATGGGTATTGCATTGAATCTGTAGATCAGTTTTGGGAGGATGGCCATTTTGATGATATTTATTCTGCCTATCCAAGAGTATGGTAGATCCTTCCGTCTTCTAAGGTCTTCATCGATTTCTTTCTTCAACTTTTTGTAGTTTTCTTTATAGAGGTCTTTAACCTCCTTGGTTAGGTTTATCCCTAAGTATTTTATTTTGGGGGTGCTATTGTGAGTGGAATTGTTTTCTGGATTTCTTTTTCAATGGATTTATGGTTGGCATATAGGAAAGCTTCTGATTTTTTAAGATTGATTTTGTATCCAGACATTTTGCTGAATTTGTTGATCAGTTCTATAAGGTTTTTGGTTGAGTTTATTGGGTCTTCTACGTATATCATGTCGTCTGCAAAAAGGGGTAGTTTTTGTTCTTCTTTCCCTATCTTTACCCCTTTGATTTCCTTCTCTTGCCTTATTGCTCTGGATAGAGTCTCAAGTACTATATTGAACAGAAGAGGTGATAATGGACATCCTTGCCTTGTTCCTGTTTTTAGAGGGAACTCTTGCAGTTTCTCTCCATTTAATATGATATTGGCGGTGGGCTTATTGTATATTGCCTTTATGATGTTGAGGTATGTTCCTTCTCTTCTGATTCTCTGAAGTGCTTTTAGCATGAATGGATGTTGGATCTTATCAAATGCTTTTTCAGCATCAATTGAGATAATCATGTGATTTTTGTCTTTGATTCTGTTTATGTGGTGAATTACATGGATTGTTTTTCGTATGTTAAACCAGTCTTGTATCCCTGGGATGAAACCGACTTGGTCATGGTGTATAATTTTCTTGATGTGGTTTTGAATATGCATTGCTAGTATCTTGTTTAGCAGTTTTGCATCTAGGTTCATCAATGATATAGGCCTATAGTTTTCTTTTCTTGAGCTGTCTTTATTTGGCTTTGGTATTAATGTGATGTTGGCTTCATAGAATGTGTTTGGGAGGGTCCCGTTTCTTTCTATTTCACGGAATAGCTTGAGGAGTATTGGGATTAGCTCTTCTATAAATGCTTTATAAAATTCACTTGGAAAACCATCTGGCCCTGGACTTTTGTTTGATAGTAAACTATTGCTGTTTCTATCTCTTTGATTGTTATTGGATGATTTAAATTTTCGATATCATCTTGACTCAATTTGGGAAGTTATGTGTCTAGAAATTTGTCAATTTCTTCTAGATTTTCCATTTTGTTGGAGTATAGGTTTTCAAAATAGTTTCTGACTATTCTCTGTATTTCCATACTGTCGGAGGTAATATCACCCTTTTCATCTCTTATTTTGGTAATTTGGGTTGATTCTCTCTTTCTTTTGGTTAGATTGGCCAATGGTTTATCTATTTTGTTTATTTTTTCAAGAAACCAGCTTTTGGTTTTGTTGATTTTCTGTATTTTTTTTTTTATTCTGATAGAGGTCTAATATCTAGGATATACAAAGAACTCAAGAAAATCACAGCTAAGAAAGCAAATAACCCAATCAAAAAATGGGCAAAGGATCTAAATAGACACTTCACAAAAGAAGAAATACAAATAGCCAATAAATGTATGAGGAAATGTTCCACATCATTAGCAATCAGAGAGATGCAAATCAAAACTATCCTGAGATTTCACCTAACTCCAGTCAGAATGGCAATCATAAAAAACATGAACAACAACAACTGCTGGCAAGGATGTAGAGAAGTGGGAACTTTAATACACTGTTGGTGGGATTGCAAACTAGTGCAACCACTTTGGAAAACTGTATGGAGGATCCTCAGACGTATGGGAATGAACCTACCATATGATCCAGCAATACCATTTCTGGGTATCTACCCAAAAGAATGGAAACCAAACTATCAGATCGACGTATGTGTATCTATGTTTATAGCTGCACAATTTACAATAGCCAAACTATGGAAGCAGGCAAGGTGTCCATCGACAGATGAATGGATTACAAAACTATGGGATATGTACACAATGGAATTTTACTCAGCCATAAAGAAGAACAAAATCATGTTATTTGCAGGGAAATGGATGGAACTGGAAAACATTGTGTTAAGTGAGAGTAGCCAGTCACAAAGAGTAAAGAAGCATATGTTCTCCCTACTATGCGGATGCTAGGGAGAAGATGGGGTACAGGAGGGTCTCCAGATGAAAAAGGAGAGACCTTCGAAAGCAAAGAAGTTGATTTAACTGAAGGGGTTGGAAGGGGTGGGGGGGGCACACTAATGTATATCAAGGTCACTCACTAAACTGAACTTGAGAGGGAGGGTGGGCGAGGGAGCGGGGTGGGAATTTGGGGAAGGGGTCAAATGAGAATTTTGAGCACATATATCTTTATCAATTTGTACCTAACAAAGATGTATGCTTACAATGTATGAATAAAAAAAAAGTCATCCAAGAGTTTTAAACTTTCTAGCTAGTTCACATATCTTCTAGCAATTTGTCAATGTTACTGTTAAGTGTGCCTATCAATATTTCAAGTAAGCTGACTTACATAATCTGTATTCATCTATCTCTGATTTCTTCTGTGACTTCAATTATCTGATGGATCTAAAAAAAATCACTGATTTTTTTTTTTTTTCATTTTCTTTAGCTTTCTTACTGTGAGGTAGGAGACAAGTTCTTTGCATGTCATGAAGAAACTAGAAGTCTGTGCATCTTTCCTTAGTTTTTGAATTTCTGCATCATGTACTTAATATCAATCCCTTATGGTCCAAATAGAAAATCTCACTTATAATTTTTTAAATTAAAGTGATGCTTGCCAGATCTAAAAGGAACATAAAAAAACAAATTTGACTAAGATATTAATATTACGCTACTTGGATCTACCTACATCAACAATAAAGTCTTACTCAGTAGCTCAAGGATAGCTGTAATTCAAGTCATGGCTTCTATTAGTCTAATACTTTCAGGGGTATTTGCATGAGATGCCATTTAAACTAAAAGGTTCAGGGTGACCTGGCTTATTGTTTTGAGTATTTTTACATAGCCAGCCTCAAATATGCATCACCAAAATCTCCTTCCTCTTGATCCTACACAATCTTCCAATAGTCTTATAACCCTCCCCTTATAACAAAAGATTTATAGTTTTATTTGTGTAAACACAATAAATAAATCTTTACTTTGGGATAAACAGCAATGAACATTTTGGACTTTTAAAGAGACTGTCATTTCCAAATAGAAATATTAATATAGGCTAGGGAGACTAATTTATATTAAATTGAAAAATCAAATCAACAAGGCTATTAAACTTACATGGCTTAGGCAGTCAAGTATCAGCTGGGCATGGTGGTACATACCTGTAATCCTAGTATTTGGGAGGTTGAGACAGGAGGGTAACATATTTGAAATCAGTTTCAGTAATTTACAAGCCTCTGAGCAACCTAGTGATACCCTATTTCCAAACAAAAAATAACAAAGGGCTGGTGATGTAGCTTAGAGGTAGAATGCCCCTGGGCTCAATCCTTAGTGTCTCTGTCACACACACACACACACACACACACACACACACACGCATACACGCGCGCACATAGAGGAAATTAGTCAAGTAACATTTAAAAATTGTTTTGTTTTTAGCATCCACAAATCTGTCAAGACCTAGGGATATAATGGGACCAAAATCCTAGACATACTTTTTTGTTATTAAAATTTGGCAAATGTTTTTTCTAAGTAATCTCTTCTAGGAAAGTTAAAAAAAGCGTAACTTCATAATGACTTTATATGTACTCATTTATTGAAAAATACTATGACATCCAAAGAGAGACTGTTTGATAGCATGAAAAATATTTGTTTCAAAGACAAAAATATTGAACATTTTTTAAAACAGCTTCTTAATAGAAAAAAATTATGTTGGAGAGCAACCCAGAATAGTTTAGTCAATAAAATTACTCTAAAATTATTCGAGGTGTAGACACATATATTACACATGATATTTCTATTTCTGTTCAATTTCTCCCCAAGAGAGATACTTATTGAAAAGTTACTAAAAACCATGGTATTTTCCTAAAATTTTTATTTCTAAGAAGTATATATTATTCTCACTTTCTAGAGTAAAACTGAAGTTAAATACGTTTCTTAGGTAAAGCCAGAAGTCAAATCTAGATGTTGTTATGCAATCTATGAAGACACGCTTTTAAGTAACACTGGTTATAAAAATTTTAGAATATAAATAAGTCAATCATAATTTCATTACTAGGGAGCTACCACTATCCTATTTATGTAAACATATATACACATCTATCTTAAAGATACAGATATATAAATAGTTGTTTCTTAAAAAGTTTGCTTTATTGTTTTTCCTATTAACAGACTGGCAATCTCTTTCCATGTAGTTAAATATATTTCAAAATATAGATGATTATTTTATACTGATTAATCTATTATATGTGGATTGTTTCCAATTATGTGCCACAATAAATGTTTTAAGTGAATATTGCTATTGCTCTTCCTAAATCTTAGTGCATATCCTTATTTCCTTAAGATAAATTCCTGTAAGTGAAACTATCCATAAAACATATTTCTTAATTAACTATTTTTGGCAGACTGAGGATTGAACCCAGGGCCTCAGGGCCCTATGCTCTACCACTGGGCTACATTCCCAGCCCTTTTAATTTTATTTTGAGGCAGGGTCTTGCTAAGTTGCACAGGACAGCTTCAAACTTGGAATCTTACTGGCTTAGTCTCCTGAGTAGTTGGGAGTACAGGCATGTTCAGCTACAACTGCCTACACAGTTAAATTTTAACTACACATCAGCATGTGTTTGAATCATGGGGCATTCTTTCTGAGAGTATTGTATGAACTTTATTTTTCTAATACAAGAGGTCTAAGCTCACTGTTCTTTCAGAATCTTTTCAGTTCAAAGATGGTAACTGTATATATTACACAGATTACTATGTAGTATTTATACTAGATTTTGTGGGTGGTTGAAAATCCTGTCTACTTGAACACGAACAATGTTGTTTTCTCCTAGGGCTAATCATAAGCCTTTTTATTTGAAGTCTGAGAAAAGGACAAGGCTAGACACTCTAATAAATCACATCTTTTGGCTTGTTGAGGTTAAGCAAGATGAAATATAACTCTTAAAATAACAGGGAAGATAATGCAATGAAAAGGCAGACTCATATTCACTAGGATATCACTGCCAAATTCTCAACTACTTACTAGAAAATTAGTTTTTAATCACATAATGAAACTAAAACCTGACCTACTGTTAACTTTGAAAATGTCACTCTCTTATTTGACTCTATAAAAAGTTCTTTGTTATGTATTGTAGGATTAGCCATATTTTTTGAGATTTTAAGCAAGAGCATTTAATATTGGGTATTTGGGGAATTAAAAACTAAAAAAAGTACATTTAGTTGAGAGGAAAGGCAATTACTTCTCTTTGTATTTAATGGCCTCTATGAAGGGATATTTGTAGCTCAATGTGCAAAAAAGCTGGGTTCTAAGAATTAGGACACCACTAATTTATGGTGATGTGATAACTTTTTTCTAGTGTTTTTATGAAATATTTAGATGAACACAAGCATAAATAAAACAGGCCTTATACTCTTTGAAAGGCAGGAAGAAAGTTAATTTCAAAGAGATTTGCATATTCAAAGAAATCATGATTTTTAAATTTCACAATGTTTCCTCTTAATTTGTGGACTACAGAGACATATCTTTTCAAATAATCACTGGGCTCATTTACCATAAAAAAATCTATTTTTTAAAAAAATTATCATCTTGAATGTAAGCTTAGTAAAGGCTGGCATTTTTATAATCCAAGAGACATTTTATTGAGTATGAAACATTTAATATTTCTTGGTGATCATTCAGAAAACCAAGCCAAACCACGACCCAAATATTCATCTGACTTAAATGTGTAATTTTCAAACTAAGGGATCTATGATGAAAAACAATATCCAAAAGATACTATGGTTAAAAAAAAATCCATATTTTTTTTGTATTGGGGATTGAATCCAGAGATATATTGCATATGAGCTACAATCCCAGCCCTCTTTTATTTATTTTTGCAGTACTGGGGATTGAACCCAGGGGCCTTCTACCTCCAAGCTACACCCCCAGTCCCATTTTTTATTCTTTATTTTGAAACAGGGTCTCATTAAGTTGCAGAGGGCCTCACTAAGTAGCTGAGGCTGGCCGCGAACCCGGATTCTCTGGTCTCAGCCTCCCAAGTACTGGGATTACAAGCATGTACCACCACGCCCAGCTCATATATATTATTTATTTTCTTAAACTACAGAAAGCAAATCTTAAATTCTTGGCTTGTAAGAGTGTTCACAAAATAAAAAAAAAAAGAAAGAAAGAAACTATATGCTATATTAACTGCAAAGCTGTAAATATGGCTTTAATATTCTCAGTGATATTATAAATGATAAATTTAGACTGCTTTTCAAAGTATATAATAACAAAATGCTCAATTTTCTACCACTCAAAAGTGAGACTATAAAACTAAAATGCACCAATAAAAGTATTAAAAAAAGAAAATGACCATTTGGCAAGCATCAAAGTACAACTGATTCAGGCAAGAATTATCAACACTTAACCATACTTGTAGCATTTCTCCACAAGTTATTTATTACTTCCAAATAGAAAACTTAGTTGTTACACTGATTAAACTATATTATTGCATACAAATAGTTAAGTATATTGATGATGTTCAGAGCCAAAATTTTTCCATGTAATTGTTGAAAACAAAAACTGTAATGTTGTTTTGGGGTTTATTTTTGTATTAAGTATGCTTGTTAACTATAGCATATAAGATGAGAAAGGATGAATGGTCCTATGTATTTGTAAAGTTCCTAAACCTCATATTAAATGGTACACTATTAACTCTGAGTGGACAAAGTAAAGAATTTACTTTGTCAAAATAAATAGAAAAGCCAGACCTAATTATATGTTGTCGACAAGTCTTGCATTGTGTATATAAGCATACAGGTTTAAAAAAATTTTGAAAGAAAAGAGTAGGGCAAGAGGAATTATAAAGGAATAAATAGCTATATTATCATCAAATGAATAGATTTTAAGACAAAGATTATTAAAAATAAAGAGACATTTGGTGAGTAGATTTAACATTCAATAGCAAATCCTTAACTCTTTTTTTTTTTTATTTTTTGCGGTACTAGGGATTGAACTCAGGGGCATCCTACCTCCGAGCTATACCCCCAGACCTATTTTTTATTCTTTATTTTGAAACCGGGTCTCACTAAGTTGCAGTGCCTCACTAGGTAGCTGAGGCTGGCCGTGAACCCAGATCCTCCGGTCTCAGCCTCCTGAATGCTGGGATTACAAGCGTGCGCCACCACGCCCGGCTAACTCTTTTTTTTTTAAACAGAGTTTTACTGACACAAAACTATAACCATATACTTATACTTATGTATTGTCTACAGCTGCTTTTATGATACAATGTAGCATGATGTGAGTAGTTATGACAAGGACAGTATGTCTCATAAAGTCTAAAATAATATTCCTAACTCAAGACAATCATTTTACATTATTAAGATAACAAGTCTTTATGGCATTTAAGTAAACAGACCAAAAGGTCAGTAATCGGATAATTTCCTAAATACATTTTTATATTTTACACAATTACATTTTTACTATTTTCTTTTTGTCCTAACATTATATTAATAGAAAGTTTAGTATAAGTTTTAATCAGCCAAATTTTAAGAGAAGCCTCTACAAAGTGGTAAGTAAAAGAAACTGTGTTAACATATACTTTGAAGACAAATTGTTTCTAGTAAAATTTTCAGGATTTGAAAAATCTTAATATATAATAATGCTTTTGCTAAATTCTGTTTTCCCCATTAGGAAATCATACACACATAGGAATCACTTCTGAAATCCTGATTTATGGTAGAAGCTTGAACTTGACAAGGATAATTTTTTAAGAAAAAATTGACATAAAAAAAGAAAGAAATTGACATTATTTTTTGGTTTTACCCTGAGATATATAGAACCAAAAGCAAAAAAACAACAACCAGAAAAGTGTCCAATAAACTAAGCATATTATGAAAAATAATAGAGATAATAAGAAATGAGTCAGTTAAAAAAGTGGTAAAGAATGATTAATTAGTACTAACCTTGAGAGGTAAATTATGGTTTTTCTTCTTCAGAAAGATTGGAAATAAACAGGTTAAAATTGTATTTTAAACAGGTTACGACTGTATCTAAAATACATATATAGCAGTACCCACCCCCCTTATCTGTAGGAGATATGTGTCAAGATCGCTAAGACACCTGAAACTAATGGTAGTACCAATCATACATACATACCTATGATAAAGATTTTATAAATTAGGTATAGGAATTAACAATGATAGTCAATAATAAAACAAACCAAATATATGAAATCTTATTGTACTATACTCACCCTTCTCATTATTATTTGAATTGATATTTAAAGAAAGTACTTTATGGCTTCTCTATGGAATATCCAAACTGCCAGTACAGTTGCTCATGTGCTTTTTGGCTATTAATAAATATTGCAAAATCAGGGTTACTTGAACACAAGCACTACAATACCCCAACAATTGATTCGATAACTGCAATGGCTACCAAGTGACTAATGAATGAGTGCATATAGCCTAGACATGATAGATAGACAGATGATTTTTGTTCCAAGAGCAAGATGATGCAAGATTTTGTTCCTATTCAGAATGATATGCAGTTTTAAACTTATGAAGTGTTATTTCTGGAATATTCCACGTAATATTTCTAGACCAAGGCTGACTATATAACTGAAATGGCAGAAAGTAAATCAATCACAAATAAAGTGAGACTGCTGTATCTCCCCCTCTCCCCAACCCCTCCCTCTCTCTATATATATATACACACACACACATATATATGTACACACACATATATGTATCTTTAAGAATAAACAAACTGAATTCTTTAAATAAATGTATACTTGAAAGAATTCGCAGATTGCACTGCCCAGCAGACTGGTTATTAGATATAAATTAACTGAAATCAAATCAAATAAAAAATCTGATTCTTCACTTGCACATGATACATTTCAAGTGCTCAATAGCCACATATGGTTAATGGTTATGGTAATGGATAGCATACATTCAGAATACTGCTATCATCAAAGAAAATTCTATAGGACAGCGCCAGGCTAAGCTCAGTGTCTAGAGATGATTAAGTTGTAAAAATTAATTTTTTTCTCTAGAGCTTTTGATTTATTCATTTCTTTTACATTTTGTTTCTTTTACTTTACAGAATCTTTTGTTCTTTTTTTTGTGTATAGGCTTTTTCATATTAAATTCAAAATGCACTCAATTTCAAAACAAGTAGAATATATTTCTATAGAACAAATAGTAATTAGAAATGATTTACTCTGCATAAAACTTTTAAAAATTTACAAAATTGAAATGTATATATACATATCAAATTATCAGTTTGTATTCCTTAATGCAACTGAATACAATAGTATATTTATGTTTAATTTTAAACATAAATTCAGATATGGTTGAAAATAGAAATAAAGGTAAATTAATCAAGTCAAACAGATACAGTGAAGAAAGCATCAAGTAAATTAATAGCTACAAGGGTATAGCAATAAAATCAAAACACTGACATAGAAAATAAACATCCTACACTTAAAATATTTGATTCAATTAAAAGTACTGAAAAACTGGAAGTGATGAGGGTGGGCCAACATACAACATTTTACAAAAACAAAATACAAACTAAAGATGTCTTACAAAATTCTACAGGTCATTAGGTTGTTTTTTTATGAGGCAATATAATCAATACAGTATCTATTTCTTAGCTTTATGCAGTATTTGTGATAGCCATTCACTAATTTTTAAATTTAAAATGTATGCTATATATCTTACTTCATTTTAAATGCAGTAATAAAATATTTTAGATTCACTGATATTTTGTAAGCTACTTTAGGAAAAATCTTAGTACCATATCATCTTTACTTATGATTGTTTTCAATATATTAATCATTAAGACTGTTGTATCAGGAAAAGTTTGACTTTAAAATCTAAATGTAGTCATGTACCCTTTTAACAGTATTTCTGTTAGTAATAGACCACATTAACCCTGGTGGTCCCATAAGATATTGCCTAGTGAAATTATAGCCATCTTAGTTTAATAAGTACATCTCATGTAAGAACCAAGGAAAGCTTTAAGTACTAAAAGCCAAAGGTAGAAAGTAAAATTAAAAAAAAAAAATTCTATTTAAGAGACCAAATAAAACATGCATCAAATTAGGTTCTTTACTAAATTGATAATTAATAATAACTTCCCATTGTTTTGGAGTCACAAATTACCTCCCTTAACCATCCCTCTGATACATAAATACATAAAACATTCCAGTAGATTACAAATTCCAAAATGTCATAATGTCTATATACTAAGGTTCACAGTTTCTGGACTTATTTTTCCACCACTTAAACTGTGAATCATTGCTATCATGTGAGAGTGTTTGTTCAACTCCTCTTGCTGAAGTTTCACCAAAGACTCTTTCTCTTCCAAACGACCTTCTAATTGGGCCTTCTGAACCTCTAGTGAGGAAGCCTAAGGAAATGGGAACAGGGTGGGGTGGGAGTGAAAAATTAAGAAGAAAAAGAACTTAGCATGTTTATTCCTCACAGATATTTTAAGATCCTTTTGTTTTTTACTTTATTTTTCACCACTTCAAGATACATTATACATATTATTATATCTTAATCAAATTATAAGGTAAATTAAGGTATGTAATAATTAAATAATATAATCCAAATTGGGGAGGTACTTTTACCTTGTCTTCTTAAGTCAATGCTAGCAGCTAAAATTTTGCAGAAAATACTACATACTACAATTTAGAATTACTAAAAGATAACCACATTAAAGTAGACCATCAAAAACCTGTAAATGTAGTATTAAATTCTTCTATTACTCATGCTCTGTAATAGTTCAAATAGTCATTTAATTCTGGTCTGTTCTCATTTTTCTAGTAATAAATTCATGGATATAACTGAAGATATGCAATCATAATAATGTAGAGAGTACTAGACTTAGATTAAGAATATATGTCACTCATTCTACTTATTAGCTATTACTTCAGACTCCATTTCTTCATTTGTAGGTTACAAGTATTACTATTTAGGTATTACTACCACCTCTATAAGCAGAGATATAGCTACATATCTGTCTGCATGTGACACCAAAAATTTAAAAAATATACTTCATTTGATATAATATTGAAATTTCTCTCAAACTGTGATATTTAAAAAGACCTTTTCATGGGCCAAAATTGTAGAATGACCACTTTCTATTGTTTAAAAACTACATTTAGCTGGTCATGGTGGTGCATGCTTGTAATCCCAGTACTTGGGAGGCTGAGAGAGGAAGATCACAGGTTCATGGCCAGCCTCAGCAACTTAGTGAGACTCTGTTTCAAAATACAAAATAAAAAATAGGGCTAGGGGTGTAGCTCAGAGATATAATGCCACACATATACACACACAACAAAAAAACCCTACATTTATTAATTTAACAAAAAGTTTTATAAAACTATTAAATAAGCATTTATGTATATGTTTTTAGCCCTTAAAATGTTGTTTCTGTTGTTATGATGTAGAGAAAAATAAATTTAAAAATTAAAAAAAAGAAAACTGGGTGTCCCTTTCTGCATTCTTTGCACACCCGAAAGCTATAAAATGCTGCCTCAGTGTACACTTAATAAATGTTTAATGATTTGAGGAAGTACAAGGTTTTCATTATTTGTAAGAGAGCTCTCATAACAAATCATAGTCAAATAGCTTCGAGATCCTAATAATCTTCTAAATAAAATTACTAACAAAACAGAACATTAATTTATCCAAATTCAAACCTTTCACAAAAGACTTATATTTTACTAGAAATGAAAACTGAACAGTCTTACCTTAATGCTCAACTCTTTTCTCATCTGTTCTGTTCTATTTAATTCTTTTCTAAGGATATCAATGTTTTCTTCCTTATCTTCCTTTTCCTTTTGTAAGGTTTTAATATTTTCTTCTTGTACTTTTGTTTTTTGATGCAAATCTTAAAACAAACAAGCAGTCAACTATATATTAAATGGTCTTATACTAACATACCCTGAAAAGGTTTAGTAGCTGCTATCGTATCAAAAGAAAGGCAATGAGAAAGAAAGAAATATGTTCCTGAATATAAATATTCAGGAAACTCTTTTCTCGTGCCAGTGTTCTATAAAAAATACCAAGTTTCTATGACTTTCCTTCTTTCTTCTATTCTAAATATAATAAATGTTGAAGACAGGAAAAATAACCCTTACACTTTAGGGGTAAGAAAAAGAGAACAAAAAAGAAAGAAAAAAGAGAGCAAAAGCCATGAAAAATTATATAGGCAAGTTTCTTGCTCTAAGTCAAATTGAGTTAGAACAAAAATGTTTTTGTGGATCATTTCACAGATACAGCATTAAAAGTTACCTAGCACTGCCACCTACTGTCATGTTCCTTATTTTTATTTTTTATTTTTTTTACTTTAAACAGGGCTATCACTTCTTATACATCTTAGATCTAAAAAAAAAAAAAATTGGTTTTTCAATTTGATCAAATAAAGTAAATTGCTTTTATGAAATATTACAGCAAGAAAAGGGAAGTTGTTCAGGCTATGATTCAAAGTTTAAAAAATGGTAAGTAAAACAACATGAAAAAATAAAATAAACCACATATGCTTTGATTTTCCTTCAATGCAAAATATGACAAGCACAATGTATTAAACAAGAAGCTACTTACTTGCTAATTTACATTCTCTGTCTACTAACTGGTTCTGGACTTCTTTTCTCTGTTCTTCTTTCTCCATCAATTGAGCAATAGTTCTGTAGTTATAAAAGAAAAACCATTGGACCATAATATTTGTGAATTTTTGTCTGCCATTAGCATTTTAAGAGGAAAGTTATAAAGACCACAATTATCTATAAAATCTGTGGAATATAGATTTTATATCTAAAATAAGTGTTTATTCTAGTTTCATCAAAAACACCATTCTGTATAGAATAATTTTGCTCTATAAAATATCAAATAATTAGAATATAGTAGAGACTTTACTTTTCATTTTGTTGCTTGAGTGACTCATTCAGCTTTTTCACTGTCTCAATTTGTTTATTCAGAGAATCACATGTGATTTGTAAGTCCTTATTCTTCTGTTCAGTAGTTTCATTTCTGAAAAGACATGTTGGTATCTTTACGGAGGAAAACATGAAGAATGAAACAAACTCACAGTGTTAAGAGGGCGAGTGTTATGAACAAGCAGCACATAAATAGATTTAACTAACTCAGTAAGAGTGTTTTAGCTGACTGATGTGCTTAAAAATTAATATGAATAGAAATATATGGGACATTTTTTAATAAAAACATTTCATCTATATCCATCTTTATGGATATCAAGCTTTAATTTACAGATGATATTGTCTTACATAATTTGCAATAAATATACACATCTTTAAAGAAGTTAAGGATTATAAACTTCTATGCTTCTTTAGAAATCTACATCTAATAACCCTGTTTATTTTACCTGCATGGAAAATAAAGAAAGAATTCTTTCTAAAACAATATTTTGACACCTACACATAAAATGTCTTTTATATTTCACTAAGTAAAAGATTAAAACAAACAACACAATTGGTATCACTGGACAAATTTGGCCAGCAGAAATCTTTTATCTGTCTGCCAAAGGTTTTTTAACAATCTGAATTTGAATTCCTTTAGATAGTCCTGACCATTACAAAGACCTCTCTCCAGCCAGCTTAATTTGTTACTCACCTGGCCATGTGAGGAGTTTTACCTTCTAGTGAACATAAGTTTCAGAAACTGCTTATTTCTCTTGAACCTTTGCCTATATTCTCATTTGTTCTCTACGTTCACTGCCTAAAGTCACCCTAACTTAACATTTACTGTGCACTCTATAAGTGGTGCCTTAAACATTCAGACTTTCGAAAATGTTGTTGGAGGAAAACATCCTGTTTAGGAATCACCTTGTTATCTGAATATTCTAGATGCTAATCATTTTCCACCATCTATTTTTATTAATAAGCACACAGTCATGCAAAGTTAAAGATTTCTACATCTCTGTATTAATAGAACAATCTTAAAATAAAAATAAACAAGCTCATCAGTGTTTTTATTTTTATTGTTTGCTAGAAAATACATAATAGTTTTTATCTTCTTTGCAAAATGTGTAAGTTTTAAAACTTGCCTAAAAAATAAGAGTTTGACAAAGGGGAAAAATTATCAAACTTTGTAAACATGCACATGAATTCGTATAACTTTTTGGATGAAAATCTAAAAATATCAAAATTTTAAATGCACATACCCTTTAATTGATCAATTCACTGTAAGAAATTCTACAGATGTAGTCATACATGTAAATTATATTTGGCTTTAAGAGATGAATTAAGCTCTAGCATCCAAATTTCTGTGCTATTAGGCTGAAAGACATGAAACTGCCAATATGACCAATTCATATAGTTCAATCTAACTGTGACAACTAAGTTTATTCAACAACTATTAATCAAGTGACTGATTATGTATGCATTGAGCACTGTCCTAGGTTGTAGGGATTTGCCAATGGTAAAAACAAAACTTCTCCTTGTGGAGTTTATATCCCAGATGACTGGTGACTATATGAATAAATAAAAGAAGCAAAATCACCTGGATAGAAATAAAGAGACTTGAATTCTATTTCCAACTTTGCTAATGAGTTTGCGGAAGTAACAGTTCTTCTCACTATGACATAAGTTTCTTGCTATTTATTTTATGATGTTAATCAGAATATATGAAATGCTTACAAAAGAACTTTAGGGTCACAGAAAAGAAATGTAGTGTGTTCATTCTAGGTTCTAACCCTACACAGACATTTTTACTGTATTTACCTTTGAAGAAGTTCCATGTAGGATTTTGTCAGTATTTCATGTTCTTCAGCCACAGACTCTAACTTTCTATTATGTTGAAGGAGATGCTCAATATCATTCTGGGCTCTTTCTGACTCAAGCTGTTGTGACTTCAGTAACCCACTAAGCTCTTCATTTTTTCTCTCAACTTCTCTCAACATAACAGCAAGTGTCCGTGCCTTAAAAAACACAGCCCAGAGACTTTTCTACTATCACTTATTTAGAGCTATGCATCATACAATGTTTCAGTCAACAATGGATCACATATACAATGGTGGTTCCATAAAATTATATTGCCTAGTTATATTATAGCCATCTTAGCTTATGTAAATATACTCTGATGCTGGCACAAGAATGGAATTACCTTACTGACCTATTTCTTAGAATGTATCCCTGTCATTAAGTAAGGCATGGTAACATACGCATATATTACAAATGTTTAAAATATTACACAATTTAAGAGATTTACCAAATATCAAATAGGTTAACATATATTGGTTATGGAGAAGTATATTAGTCACATATAGTTACTATTCAACTATTTCTATTAAAACTGATAGAGGTTGAGTATCCTTTATCCTAAATGCTTGGAACCAGAGGGTTTTGAATTTCAAATTCTTTAGGATTTTGGAATATGTATATATACATAAAGAGATATCTTGAGGATAGGACCTTATCTAAATAGAAAATTCATTTGTTTCATATACACTTACATACATACTCTGAAGGTATTTTTATATAATATTTTTAAAAATTTTGTATATAAAACAAAGTTGCAAAGTGTGAGATTTCCCTTTGGATTCTGAAGCATTTTGGATTTCAGAATTTTGGATTAAGGATGCTCAATGTGTACTATTATAATTTTTTAATTAATAATTATTCTGACAAAATCAGTCTCCAATAAGACCATTTTCATAAAAATGAACAAAACTAGAACATAAAAGTAGCTCTATATACATCACTGAATTAAAAAGTCTGGCTCCTTGGGGCTAGCCATTAACACTAAACCACTAAGTTTGCACACACCAGTTTCTCAATTCAGATAAGAATAAAGAATAGGATCTTAACTATATCACAGATACTTAACCTAACATTTAAAATTAAACTAGCATAATCAGGGAACACAACCTCTATTGAATAAATTACACAAAAGATTAAAGAAGTAGAAAAGTAACTATAGTGAAAAGTGAATTCTCCCTATCTTTTTAGTCTTAAAAACACTATTTTCAAATGTAAAAAGAAAATCTAAGCCCTACTCTTATTTTTGTAACAGACTAATATTGACTGCTAACTTTAGGAGAAACTTTTCCAGTGATATGGATAATACATTAAGTTCTGTAATAAAATGACCAATAAAAACGGAATATTTAAGAATGTGCTATGAAAAAAGGCAGGGACAAATTATTTTAATATCATTATTTTTTTTTCTTGGAATTTATGGTAAGTTCAACATACTATTCAAGACAAATGAAACCATGTTAAAATAAGAATACACTTGTATTCTGAAAAGAGAGTGTGTGTGTGTGTGTGTGTGTGTGTGTGTGTGTGTATGTGTATGTGTATGTGCACGTGCGTGCGCACGCACATGGTCTGGGGATTGAACCCAGGGGCTTTCTACCTCTAAGCTACTCCAGCATCCCTATTTTTTTTATTTTTTATTTTGAAACAGGGTTTCTCTACATTGCTGAGAGTCTCACTAAGTTGCTGAGGCTGGTCTTGAACCTGCTTTCTGTCTTAGCCTCCCAAGTACTAGAATTACAGACATATACCACCATGCCAATTTCCTAAAATATTTTAAAGGTATTTTACTTGTCACTGGTTTAAATGCCTCTTTCAAAGCCAGACAACTTTATTATAATTCATTATGAATGAAATCAAATTGTAGCGATTTTATTTGTATTTGCTAGGAGTTTCATATTATTGAAGTAAACTCTCACCCATAAGATATACATCCTATATATAAGAACATAGCATGCCAAAATTACCAAGCACCGACAATATGCCAAATATGCTAGAGCCTGGAAATACAGAAACAGTCTCTGACATCACAAGTAGGGGTGAGAGGTAATATTACTTTCACATGGTATGAGGAATGTTATAATGAGGTAAATACAGGGTAGCTACATAGAAAAAGGATAGTCAAACACATGAGTAGGAAGGAAAAGACCATAGCAGGCTTTTGGGAAATGGGTATATTTAAACTGAAATATGAAGATTGTGAAGAGTTAGGTAAAGAAGAAGAGGAAAGGGGTTTTAGACATGGAACAGAAAGTGCCAGGACAAGGAAACACAAATATGGCAAGTTCCAGAAGATGCAAAGTAATGGTCGAATGTACTGAATGAGCAGACATGCTAGATGTGTATTAAGAAGTAGTAAAAATCCTTGTATGCCAAATTAAGGAATTTTAATGGTATTAATCTAAGAAAAATCCTAGCAACTATGAAGGAAATTTGGTACAGGAGAAACAGGATGAGAGAGATCCTGCCTCAGAGATCTCTGGGAGTGAGGGTGAAGGAAAGCAGAACCAAACACAGGAAACATGTAACTTTGGCTAAAGTATAAAGGGTAGCTGAGAAGAGAGCACTAGACTAAAGGTAGAAAGACCAATTAGAGGTTCTGTTGGGATTCATATGAAAAAGAAGAAAAAAAGGTAGAAAAGAGTACTATTTAGAAGGTAGTATCTATTGGCCAGGCATGTTGGTGCATGCTTGTAATCTCAGCTACCAGGGAGGCTGAGACAGAAGGACTGTAAGTTCAAGGACAGCCTTAGCAACTTAGTGAGGAAGTTACTTGTGGTAGAGCACTTGTTTAGTATGTGCAAGGCTCTGGGTTCAACCGGCAGCCTTAGCAACTTAGTGAGGAAGTTTCTTGTTGTAGAGCACTTGTTTAGTTTGTGCAAGGCTCTGGGTTCAACCTTTTAAACAAACAAAAAAAAAGGTAGACTCAACTGGACTTGGTAAATAATTGTAGGAGATAAACTGAGTGATTTCTAGGTTTCTTATTTGAAAAATTCTAAAAGCAGAAGGAATACATAAGTCTTTTTAACAAAAGGAAGACGATGGTTCACGACTTGTTATGCTGAGTTTGAAGTATTTTCTGTATACTTAAATGTAGCTTTATAGAAGGCCTTTAATGCTCAGGAAAGAAATATGCATTTTACATAAAATTGAGAACACTAACATTTTAGTAATGGTTGAAACCATAAAATACATAAAGAAAAAGGACTGAGAACACAATTCTGAGAAAACCCCAACACTTAAGTGTAGACCACTAATGATAAAGAAAAAGAGTATCAATTAGAAAAAAAAATAAAATCAGAATATTATGACTTAACCAAAATTAAAAGGAACAGAGTTTCAAAATGGAGGTAGGAGCTATGTCATATGCTCAGAACAATTCGCTTCAACTAGAGAAATATAACTAAAATTTTGCATGTTTTATTTCAATTATTAAATGTTCTACTAATTATACATTTCTTTATATTATACATACCTCTGTCTCAGCTTGAGTTCTTTGACAACGATACTGAGCAATTAGTCTATCGGCTTGTGCAAGAGCTAGAGCTTTGGCTTCCAAGAGATCTTGTAACCTGCTCTCTTTGGACTGTAAGAAAATATACCTTTAATTTTCATCATTTTAGGAAATACTTATTAAAGCTTATTACACATAGTTAAAATAAGCTTATACTCACAGCTAATGTGGACAGTTTCATCTCATATACATCCATTATGTCAGATATTCTCACATCATTAATCTGATCTTTGACCTAGGTTTTAATAGTGTAAAAATAAGAAAAATCATGTGAAACAATGATAAAATAAAATAAATGCCTATTTATAACTGAATCAATAAAACTTCTGAGTGGCCAAAAAAAAAAAGCTATTATCAGGTGGGTTACAAATATTTCACTTAACCTGGCAAAACAAAAGCTGAGTAAGACTTGGTGTGCTTAAGGCAATTTCCAAAATATTTCTTAAGCTGGCTGGATTAGTGGAAGGGAGACTGGAAAGAATGATAGCTGTGTTAAAAAAAATACTTGAATTTTTCTGACTGACTTTTATTCATTTCTTCCCAAATTTTCAAGAATAGTGTTATTTTCTATAGCAAAATAACATCTAAAAAGTTGTTTAAATAAATGTTTAATCAGAGCTGACATTCAGGTACCAGGCACAATCCCATTTATAATTGCTATTTATCACTCACCATCACTCCAGACTGAAGTTTCTCGATTAATTCCTCAATGTTCAATCCAGGAGCATTATCTTTCAAAAGTGGAGGAGTTAAACTCTTCACTGACATTGGAAAATTGTGATTTAATGATTGCAAAGGCATTCTCCTGGGCATATTTTCTGTTTCCTGTTGCCTGTATGCATTATTTGCTGCTATACTTTCTCCAAGTCTGAATGAGAGTCAAAAAGAAAAAGAAATAATATAAAAATAGAGCAAAAGGTAGAGTTAATGCAGAATTAGGGAATCTTTTAGAATTTTTTTAATACAATTCTTCTAATATATTTTGAAATTAATCTTCCTAGAGGCCATGATGAAACAGGGTTTAGGGAAATATCTTAAATTTTCCAGAGGACTCGCTTTTCTATTTACAATCCTTTATAGTAACAGTTCCACCTTTGGCTTGGAATCATTGTAGAACTAGTTTGTGAGTGTGGATTATTTATAATAATACTGGTATTGCCCGGAGCAACCTGTATACCATAGAAAGCCACCACAAAGTGGAACAGTTACATTCACAGACTGTTTCTATCTAGTAACTTCAGAACCTTCCTATATATACATTTTTGCTTTTGTTAAAAATATTTATTATAGTTGGGCATGATGGCACATACCTATAATCCCAGTGTTGGGAGGCTAAGACAAGAGGATCTCAGGCTTGATGCCAACACATAGTAACTTAGTGAGACCCTGTTTCAAAACAAAAACAAAACAACGAAAAAGGGCTCAGTGATAGAATGTGCCTATGTTTAATTCCTATAGCAAAATGAAATTTATTATAAGATAAAGGGAATTATAATTTTGTGGTTTTTAGATCTTGCATTCTACTGTTAACTTTTGATTTATGACTACTTAAATTATTATTTCTAAAAAGTGGGAGGGTTAAATCAGTGAAGAGCATATAGCATGGGTTAGGAAACTTGTCTCTGTTATAACTACTCAACCCTGCTGTTATAGAATGAAAGCAACCATAGATAATACAGGTAATATGAGAATTTACCTGTAGAATATTTTGTAAATAGTTCCTAATAAAACTATTTACAAAAAAATATGCAACCTGTCCACTGGCCCATTGGTTGACCAATGCCTTTTACCAATTCCTTTTGTTACCTCTCACATATAGGGAATGCCCTTTTACTAACTATATCCAATTATTCAAACAACTGGTATAAATTTATTTATATAAAACACTTCAAGTTTAAAAAAAATGATTAAAGTTGATCCCTAGTAGATATCTGGTAATCATTTAGTTTACAAAGAACCTCCCCCAGAACAATTTTTGAATATTTTTCAAATATCATTGCAAAGATTCTCTTTGTTATTTAAAATTAATGACTATAGCGAAAAAATTTTCCTGGCTATTATCTATTCCATTTTCTGATAAAAGCATAGAATTTTTCTTTAGGAATCCTTCCACTCCCCCATCCCATATGACATAGTCCATGCAATTCTCAGAGCAGACCCCTTGGCAGGTGACCCAGACCTGGTCAATGACTATGATGCTTAGACTATTTACTTAAAACAATAAGAAAGGAAAAGTTATTTCTACCTGAACTAACCTGAAAGATGAAAGCTTGAGAACATCCAGAACATGCTACATTTCTTAAAAGAGGTGGTAAGAGACAGAAAGATAGTATATTTATATAATATTTAACTACCTGAGTTTAGCTTCTCCTAAGTAAGCATTTGGACTTTTTAGTTCTAGGAGTCAAACTTTAATTTTAATCATTTGAAAGATTACTGATTACAATGAAATCTTCTATTCACTAATTGAGTAATCTATCCATATTGAAGATTACTAAAAAGACAGAGCAGGGTGTTCTATCATCAGAAGAGATACATGGGAAATGATTACAACTCACACTAATGCAGGAAAATCTGGCAGTGGAGCAGCTTCCAATAATATTCCCAATCCAGACTGTACTTGTTCTCTGTTATCTGATGTTAAAGCAAAAGCCAAAGGAGTAATAACACGAGGATCCTAAATAAATCAATAATCAGAAAATAAGAGGCAGAAAGAATAAGCAATGTTAGGTCTTTAGAATAAAGTGAGAAAATAAAAAAAAATTTCTATCTGATGTTTGAATGTATTATTAGACTTTATCATAGCTATTTATACTGTCATGTAATCAATAAAAATACTAGCTTAAAATTTTGTAAAGCTTTTGAATGTTTTCAATTGTGCCTATAAAAATCATGTCAAATATTTTGGTGAATTTAAAATATACACACCTGACTGATACTTAGAATTATTTTATTTTTCCTAATTACAATTTAATGAAAGAAAAATGAAAAATGGTGAATTATTTCCAAGATAGAGCTATACAATAAAATATAAAATTCAAGTGAACTCATATCAGAAAATTTAATGATTGAAGCAATAACTTAAAATATTAGTCCTCTATATCAGTAAATATTTTAGATTAATATGGTCAGCCCCAAATCTATAGTGAAAAACTCTCAACAAGTGAGATAAAAATCATTTTGAACTCAATTCTTTAAAAAACATTGTGTTGGTAAAGAAAATATTAGTATAAAAATCCTTTATAAATTAAAATATATTAAATTAAGTGTCTTGTATGTACTCAAGTATATTTCAGTGCCACAGACCTCACTGGAACAACCCTCAGTGGAAATCCTTCATAACTCCTTTCACAGAGGAGAATCATTACTTCAACTTTGAAGTCAAGGAAATTGAAGTACAAAAAGGTGAAATTACTTGTTCGAGTTTGTTCTAACCAACATCTAGTAGAGTCAAACTTTGAACCCAGTCTAGTTAGCATAATAACTCTCAAAATGTGTAACTGGCTGCTGCCTAAGGCTTCAGTTTTGGCTTCTACCCTTTCTATACATTCATTAGAGCCATCTCTTTAAAGTTACTATGCTAACTTAATTTAGTGTTAGTAACAGTACTTTAACATTTTTTGTTAAATATCTGTTTAAGGCAGGTGTTGCAGATATTAAAATTGACAGCTAAATTCTGCACTAGGCCTCAGAAGATCAGATCAAACCAATATGGAGTCATTTGGGCTAAGTGTCACATAAACAAACTGAAGTTTGATTTCGTCCAATTTTCAAAAAACAAGCAAACAAACTCAGGTGGTAGCAGCATAATAAAAATGTTCCCAGTTTCACCTCTATAAGGAAAGCAATGAAAACAACCAATCTCCTTTCATTTCTTTTTTTTTTTATTATTAATTGGTGCATTGTAATCATACATCTTTCTTAGGTACAAGCTGATAAAGGCATATATGCACACATTTCTCATTTATCTCCTTCCCCAATTCCCATCCCATTCCCTTGCCCTCCCTCCTTCTCAAGTTGTTTAGTAATTGACTTTGATATATTTATGAAAGTACATATGTGCAGTAGGGTGCCCCCCACCCCGCCCCATACATCACCTTCAGTTAAGTCAACTTTTTTGCTTATCTAGGGTTTCTCCTTTTGCATCTGGAGACCCTTTTATGCCCCATCTTCTCCCTAGCATCCGCATATTAGGGAGAACATATGCTTTTTTACTCTTTGTGACTGACTAATCTCACTTAACATAATGTTTTCCAGTTGAATCCATTTCCCTGCAAATAACATGATTTTGTTCTTGTTTATGGCTGAGTAAAATTCCGTTGTGTACATATCCCATAGTTTTGTAATCTTCTCATCTGTCGATGGACATCTTGGCTGCTTCCATAGTTTGGCAATTGTGAATTGTGCAGCTATAAACATAGATACACATGCATCGATATGATAGTTTTGTTTCCATTATTTGGGGTAGATATCCAGAAATGGTATTGCTGGATCATATGGTAGGCATTCCCATTTTTCTGAAGGTTCTCCATACTGTTTTCCAAAGTGGTTACACTGATTTGCAATCCCACCAAAAATGTATTAGGGTTCCCACTTATCCACACCCTCACAAGCTTTCTTTGTTGTTCATGTTTTTTATGATTGCCATTCTGATTGGAGTTAGGTGAAATCTCATGGTAGTTTTGATTTGCATCTCTCTGATTGCTAATGATGTAGAACATTTCCTCATACATTTATTGGCTATTTGTATTTCTTCTTTTGTGAAGTGTCTATTTAGATCCTTTTCCCATTTTTTGATTGGGTGATTTATTTTCTTAGCTGTGAGTTTCTTGAGTTCTCTGTATTGCCTAGATATTAGTCCTCTATCAGAAGAGTAGCTGGCAAAAATTTTCTCCCACTCTGTGGGCTCTCTGTTGAGGTTCTTGATAGTTACCTTGATAGTTACCTGAAGAGCTGCACAGAAGCTCTTCAGTTTAGTGCAGTCCCATGTATTGATCTTCCTTTGAGTTGCTTGTGCTTTTGGGGTCTTGTTGAGAAAATTTTTACCTGTGCCTATGTGTTCAAGTATTGGTCATATGCCCTCTTCAAGTACCTACCTGTAAGGTCTCTGGTCTGACTTCCAGGTCTTTCATCCACCTTGAGTTGACTCTTGTGCAGGTGACAAAGTGGGGTTTATTTCCATTTTCCTGCATATGGTTAACCAGTTTTACTAACACCATTTAATGAAGAGGCTATCTTTTTTCCAGTGTATATTTTTGGCTCCTTTGTCTAAAATCAGTTGGCCGTAAGCGCATGGGTCTGTTTCCAAATTTTCTATTCTGCTTCATTGGTCTCCGTGTCTGTTTTACCATGCTGTTTTTATTACTATGGCTTGGTAGTAGAGTTTGAAGTCAGGTATTGTGATACCTACTGCATGGTTCTTGTTGCTAAGAACTACTTTGGCTATCCTGGGCTTCTTGTTGTTCCAAATGAATTTAAGGACTGATTTTTCTATGTCTGTGAGGAGTGACCTTGGTAATTTCATGGGTATTGCATTGAATCTGTAGATCATTTTGGGGAAGATGGCCATTTTGATATTTATTCTGCCTATCCAAGAGCATGGTAGATATTCCCATCCTCTAAGGTCTTTATCAATTTCGTTTTTCAACATTTTATAGTTTTCCTAAAGGAAGTCTTTTACTTCCTTGGTTAGGCTTATCCCTAAGTATTTTATTTTTTGGGATGCTATTGTGAGTGGAATTGTTTTCTGGATTTTCAGTGGATTTATGGTTGGCATACAGGAAAGTTTCTGATTTCTTAAGATTGATTTTGTATCCAAACACTTGCTGAATTCGTTGATCAGTTCTACAAGTTTTTTTGGGTGACTTTGTTGGGTCTTCTAAGTCTAGTATCACATCATCTGCAAGAAGGGATAGTTTTAGTTCTTTTTTCCCTATTTTTACCCCTTTGATTTCCTTCTCTTGCCTTATTGCTCTGGTTAGAGTCTCAAGTACTATGTTGAACAGAAGAGGTGATAATGGACATCCTTGCCTTGTTCCTGTTTTTAGTTGGAACTCTTGCAGTTTTTCCCCATTTAATATGATGTTGGCTGTGGGCCTAATGTATATTGCCTTTATGATGTTGAGGTATGTTCCTTCGCTTCTGATTTTCTGCAGTGCTTTTAGCATGAATGGGTGTTGGAACTTGTCAAATGCTTTTTCAGCATCAATTGAGATGATCATGTGATTTTTGTCTTTGATTCTGTTTATGTGGTGAATGACATGGATTGTTTTTCATATGTTGAACCAGCCTTGCATCCCTGGGATGAACCGGACTTGGTCATGGTGTATAATTTTCTTGATGTGGTTTTAAATGCGCATTGCTAGTATTTTGTTCAGCAGTTTTGCATCTAAGTTCATCAACGATATAGGCCTATAGTTTCTACTTTTTTCAAGTCTTTTCTTTGTTTAAAAGCCAACCTTCCTCTGCCTAGCTCATGAGAACAACTGACTATATTAGATAGAATTAAATGTTTCCTGATTCTAGAATTGCAAATAAAAGTTAATTAGATGTTTAAACTAAATGTTGTAATTGTGTCTTCAGGTAACACCTGGGGCTCCTAATTAAAATCTGTGAGTGGCTACTTTCTGCACATCTCCTTTAATCTTATTTTATGCTTTTCTTCTAGATATTTCTCTATTCCCTTAATATCCTATTTCATCAAACTAGATCAAAACCAAGAACTCTAAAACAAATACCACCCACAGAAATAAATGAAGAAATTAGCAAATATGACAAAAGAAAAGGAAAGGCTGAGAAAACAGTATTAGCATGAACATTCCATATATTAGAATTAAGCACTTATTGTTCCATTTCTGTGAAGTTATGTAAAATAATGGTATAACGAGACTATTAAAACTACTGAAGACAGTTAACTTTAAAACTGTAGTCTGATAGTCAACAATAAAAAACATTCTCTATTGTGTATTAACATGGAAATATTTACTAGAAATTATGTACATATGAATAAACTTCAATGTTTGAAATTAATTTAAACTCACCTGAAGGATTTTATAGAAGCTTACTTCCATACCAGGAACCAACTGCTTAAGTTTGTTCATCAAATCAAGCATTTTCAAAATTACATCAGCAGCAAGTTTGCTTTAAAAATAAGTCATATTTAATTTAGACAACTCAGAAAATTTCTTAGAGCTTAATTCTGTTCATAATTCTTAAGAAAACAAATGAATAAATAAAAACTCCCAACATCTCTCTCTCTCTGTTTTTTTCTTTTTACAGTACCAGCAACAGAATCCAAGACCTTAGGCATACTAGGCAAGTGCTCTATCACCAAGTTACACCCCCAGTCCCAACATCTTTGTTTTTAAAATTCAAGATATTATTTGTGCTAAGAAGTAAAATATCAGAGATAACATTATTCAAACTAAAGACCCAAAGAGAACAAACTGGAATTAACTAAGTTTAAAGTGCTTCTTTTTCTACTCTTAAATACCAACATGTTTCAAATTTCTGCTTCAAGCAAGTAGCACTGGAACATGACACATTTAATTATTTTCTTTGTCATTGGACTATCAACAGAGACTAACATTAGAAGCAATAAAGAACATCTAATATGAAGTGAATGAATTATATACTAGACCATGTTTTCTGCTTTGTACTGGAAACAGAATATAAAAAAAGAAAAAAGGAAATAATCCTTGCTCTTCAAGAACACAACTCCCAGCAATTATGCCAATTATGGAAATGATCTGAATTATAGCTTCTACGACCTAGCAGGTTCTCAATAAATATTTATTAGATGGACTTAATTCATGAGAGGGAAAGGGTAGAAAAAACAACTCATTACTATCAGTGAAAGTCCACCATTAACCATAACTTTTGACATACTAAGAATTTTTTGTTATTAAGAAAACTTTAGCAGTGATTGACTTTCTTTTAATAAACTATATCTGTTTTTTATTTAAATGTAAAATTAAGTGAACAAACACATTAAATAATTATTGAGGTAGTGTCAAAAGGCTCCAGAAAAGAAATGTTGAGGAAGGACCCTTAGATAATCATACACACATACCTAAACAATGAAACACAAATCACCAATGTTAATACTTATCTTCAGAAATATATGATCTATAAATTGAATGAATTTTAATTAAAACATTTAATTATGGTATCTTGTAACTGAGCACGGTAATCCCACTACATTGGAGGCTAAGACAGGAGGAGCACAAGTTTGAGACCAAACCTCAGCACCTTAGTGAGACCTTGTTTCAAGATAAAAAATTAAAAGTGCTTGGGATATTTCTCAGTGGTAGAAAGCCTCTGGGTTCAAAACCCAATAACACACACACACACACACACATACACATATACATATACATACATACAGATAGACAGATATATTAGTTAGTTCTCTGCTTTAACAGAACACACACAAAGATCATCCATAAAGAGGAGCATCACCATATCTTTTGATTTTTACCGACTTTGACTACTTCGTATTTGTATTTCATATACTCACCATAATTCAGAATCTGCTACTTTTGTTCCAAACCCTAAGTCAATCTTGCCATATGTAAATTGTTGTTCTATCAGAGTGGTACAATTGATAGTAGTCAGGATTTTTGCGATGTGCATTTTCAGAGTATCATCTCCACACAGAAGTAAGTTTTGTTAAGATATACAAACAAAAAATTCTCAACATCTTTATATTTGATACTTTGTAACATTCAGGATAATTTTATACTATTTATGTTATCACTGCAATTTGGTGTAATTACCATTATACTTGCTCAAAGACAGGTTAAAAAACTAGAACTCAACCTATTAAAATGGTTGGTAAGTAGCAAGAGAGAGACTCATACCAAGTTTCTGACTTAAGGTAAAACAGAGAAAGGATATTTCTCTACCGGATATTCATTTTTATTAGCAGCAAACATAATGTTTCAATAAATACTTACACTAAGAGAAATTATTTTCTTATTTTTGCACCTTGTAAGCTATCATGAATACCTTACAAAAAACAAAAGTAATAATGCCATTCAATGAGAAGGTCTGATTGTTTCAATTTCAAATATCCTTAATGTCAAGCAGAGTAATCATGGGTCTGCAGCTGTGGTTCTCAACTTTGGCTCCATGTGAGAATTCTCTGGATAGATTAAACAATTATGAACAACAGCAAAAAATAAGTGCAAAAATACACACCTTTCACCAATCCAAAGGTTTCAAATTACTCCAATTACATTAGATTCTCTGGAAGGTTCTTGTGTTTGTATTTTTTTATTTGTTCACCAGGTGATTCTAATTTCAAGTCAGGGATGAGGATTAGTGCTATATAGAAGAGGAAAATTAAGGAGAAACAGCTCAGAGAGAGATTAAAGAGAGGTGGAGTTTGCTCTAGGGCAGAGCAAAAGTTGAGTATATTCTTATTCCTCTGATATACAAGAAATCTAACCAGCTAAATTTAGGAGTTCTGAATAGGATTTAGTGTCTCCTTGCTAATAGTGGAAGAAAGAAAAAAGAAAAGAATGAAATATTTAAAAATGAAGACTTGGAGTCTTAGCAACTCAGAATTAGTTATTTAGACAAAGCACACAAAGAAAGAGCTAAGAAAATTAATATACAGAAGTTAACTAATAAATTTATGTTGATATGCTTTGTTATTTTATAACCAAGTGTGATGTTATTTTTATTAAAACATGCAGGCTTTTATTTTTAAAACACAAACTAAAAAAAAAAAAAAACTAGAGTAAAATCATGACAGCTCTATAAATTTTTTTTAATCCACTGATACACTCTAACAAAGATTGGCAGGACTAATCATTGAGGGGCAGCAATTAGGATCAAAACAGAAGAGAGTAACAAGTAATAGAAGAGTCATTTTAGAATGTATCTTTGAATCTCAAACTGCGATAAAAATGTTTAAATCAAGTTTTAAAAGCATTTCTTAAAAGGTGATTTAGCTTTAAAATTTTACACAGAAAAGGAAAGATGGATAACTTTTCAGACTCTTCACTGAGATTTTTTTACTTGGTTTAAATTTCAGTTCGATATTTTCAAATACATATGAGCATGAGAAGTAATGAAAATACAAATACAGACAAAATGCAATAAATGAAAAACTAGGAAAGTAAGAGTTCATATAGTTTCTATATTTATGACAGTAAAGGATATTCAATAAAACTTCAATGGACTTGACCATCCTTTCACATTTTTTTCTTATTAAGGCCTCATCTAGGTTTTGTTCTGTAAACTGAAGCTGATCTAGAATTGTAGGCAGTAGAAGGGTCACAAAACGGTCAGCTGAGGAACAATTAGCAGTATCTATGACATCCTGGAAAATTAATGATCAAAAATGATTAAAAATAAAGATGGAATACAGGATACAGAAAATGTCACTATTGAGCTATAATACTGTCTTCAAATTCTTTAATTTGATACTTGACTCATGTTCTACTTAAAAATTGGTATTTAAAATTTACTTTTTTTTTTTTTCAGTATTGGGGATTGAACTCAGGGGCATTCTACCTCCAAGCTATACCCCCAGTCAGTCCTATTTTTTATTTTTTATTTTTGAAACAGGGTCTCACTAAGTTGCAGAGAGCCTCACTAAGTAGCTGAGGCTGGCTGTGAACCTGGATCCTCTGGTCTCAGCCTCCCAAGTACTGGGATTACAAGCGTGCATCACCATGCCCGGCTCTAAAATTTACCTTTTTATTCTGTTTTGAGGGCTATAATGGTTTTTATATCTTAAGTGGAACCATAATATTTTGTAAATAAGACATTTTTAATGGACTCAGTGATTTTAAAATTATTCTAAACAATTTCAGTATTTAATGAATTTGCTAAATGTAACTATAATAACTAATTACTGGTCGTAATAGTTTACAACCACAAATAATTTCCATCAACAATATCAAAGGTCTTTTTTTTTTATTAATTTTTTTTTATTTTTTAGCATGGATTTTTATACATTTCTTGGGTACAACAGAGTTAATCACACATCTTTGTTGGGTACAAGCTAGTATAGGTAAAGACATCCATGCACACATTTCTCATTAACCCTCAAAACTACCTTGAGATTTCACCTAACTCAGTCTTTTGAAATACTAAAACTGGTTTTTTAAACAGTAAAGACCAAGTTAAAATAGCAAAAACAATTTGTGCATAATCTTTAAAGACTATATTTAGCCACACACGTCTATTTGTGCATAGGATCCACTTTTGAGATTGGAAATACTTTAGGAAGATGTTGGGGTAGGCCGAATGAGTAAAAAAAGCGAGGAAAATAGTAGTAGAGAATGCTAAATTTCCCAAATAGTAGAATATACAGACTGAGGCAATTTTCTCTATCCTAAGTGTAGCATACTGTCTGGTATGCTCCACTCCATTTCATTAACTGAAGTCCATATTCTATCTTATTCCATTCAACAGATAATAAAGACAGTGAACAAAATCTATCAAGACGGAGAGACAGAATGGGACTACTGAAAGTACAGTCATACAACAACATCGCATACAAACCTTGTCAACACATTTATTTATTGTACAAAAACAAGTAAGCGATTAAATGGAAAACACTATTATATGTGACTCTAGTGGAGAAAAAAGTCAGAAACTGAATGACAGGGTATGACTATTAACAGAGTTTTCCTTAAGTATATGAACAAATAAAAGTTTACTCCGAATGTACTTGAAATAAATTGTTAACTGAGAATCACAAAAATAGAAAAGTCAATTTTTCTATCATATTACCTCGAATATTTCCTTGAACAACTCCAATGCTAAAACAGAACAGTTTTCTGTTCCATCTAATGGCTGGCTTAGCCAACGAAGTAGAGCCACAGTAGGTTCTAAGCACTTAGAACGGCTCCCCAGCATGGTGTTGCCAGATGAAGACTGTTCAAACATCATCTGAGTAAGCACATGGCGTAGCTGAGTCACTGAACAGAAGGCAAGAAGTAATTCTAAAACCTGTACAATATAAAGTCTTCATTAAATGCCAATTTCATTGGACATAATTGCACATAGTATATTATGAAGCTAAAATAGCACATACTTTGAGAGAAAATATTTTCAAACAAAGGTTAAAAGTGGCTTCCAATCTCTTTCAGTATTACTTTTTGAAAAAGTAATATTTTCAGTATTACTTTTTTTTTCATATGGGTATCAAGTAACTTTATGTTATTTATTGAAATGACTATACTTTTAAGATTCTACTGTTATCAATCAGGAGACTATATGCTATGGGTTCTAGTAGAACACTGGGCCACCTCATTATCCTTATGTCAACGTACTGCTTTCTATTATTATATCTTTTTATTAAGTTTGGTATCTTGTAAATCTTACAATTTTGTTCATTTTTTAGGATAGCATTTTAGTTATTTCTGGATTTCTGTGTATCCATATAAATCTTATAATTAGTGCCTCAATTTCTACATCCAATGATAACAAAACTCACTAAAACCTGCTGTGCTTTGATTGACTACATATTTTAAACACTTTCAATCAATGAACTTAGAATATTCTTACTTCTTTAGATCTTATGTTTCTATCAATGTTTTGTAATTGCATCATAGAGACCTTATACATAATTTGCTAGATTAATGCCCTAAGCATCTGACACTTGGAAAAAAAAATCAGTAAATGGCATCATTTAAAAAACTTCATTTTCTATATGTTACCAGAATATAAATAAAACATATTTATATGTATTACTGATCTTACATTCAGCCAACCTGCTATATATTCACTTAATTTCAATTATTTTTAGATTTTTCATATTCACAATAACAGCATTTGAATATTGGGTTCTATTTTTTCCTTTCCAATCCCTTTTAACTTCTATTCATTTCTCTTGCCTCACTGTACTGTTTGGCATCACCAGTACTATGCTGAGCACAAATGGATATTATTTTCTGATTCCTAATCTGAAGGAAAGTTCATAATTTGCCATTAAGAATGATGACATAGTAGACTGTTTTGGTACTCTGTTGAGGAAAGGAAGCCTCTTTATTGCTAGTTAGCAAATCTTTACCTTGAATGGGTAGTATATTTTATCTAAAACTCTTCTTCCTTTAATGAGTTGTTAACTTTTCTGCTCTTTTATGTTAGTGTGAGAAATTACATATTTTTTCAAATGTTAAACCACCTTTGCATTCCTTGAATAATCCTCACTTGCTAATGAGACATGATTCTCTTACAGTATCACTGGCTTTGATTTGGCAATATTTTATTTAGGATTTTTACAACTATATTCATGAATTCTAGTGACCTATAATTTTCCTTTCTGATAGTATATTTTTGAACTTTGGCTATCAAGGTTACACTAGCCTTATAATCAAACACACTTTTGCATTATTGTAAATAGAAAAAAAGACAACCAACTATTGGATTTTTGCTTATACTATTTTCTACTTCTAGATTATGAGCAATTTTTATTACTTTTACTTCCCCATTCTCTTTCAGGTTTTTTTTTTTTTTTGACACCTTTGGATTGCTTTTACTCCCTTGCCCTACCCAAATTTGTCTCAAACTTCCTAAAATAGATTAGTTCCTTTAATTAATTAGATATTTCCTTGCTGTATGTTTCTTCTATTCCAAGAATCCTTACATAGGATTTAGATTACATATGCCCACGCTACCAATTCACTTAGATATTAATTAGGAATAATTCTTATCTAAGAAAGAAACTTTAAACATTCTGGGGCTCAAAATACATAGAACATATTAGTTATTTAATATAATGAAAATAATCCCAAAAGGCTTCTAGCAAACAATAAACAAACAAGCACAAAGTTCTAAAAACAGAAGAAAATAAAAACATTGCTGAGGAATAAACTCTGAACTATTTCAAGTCCTATAACAACTTCTAGGTTCAGCATTAATCATACAGGATGATTGAAAAATTGAGCTATTTTAAAATTAAGACACCATTGAGTGAAAAAAGCACCTCACAGAATAAAAAGATATTTGCAATACATATAGATTTGATATTTTATATATGTGTGTATATATGTCCATCAAGACTCCAATGTAATTCAGAAATGAACAGGTACTTCACCAAAAAGGATATAGAAATGGCTAATGAATATGTAAAAAGATATTAAACTTTACTGATCATTAAGGAAATACAAGTTTAAACTATAATGCAATATAGTACTCTATAACCATTAGAGTGGCTTAAATGAAAAAGATGAAAATACTGAATACTGGCTAGAGTGCAGAGTAATCAAATCTTCATATACTGGTATCAACAACGACTGTGGAAATCTGTTTCACAGTGCCTAGTGAATATATCTTTGTCCTATAACACAGCAATTCCACTTACAGGTATAAAGCCAAGACAAACATGTCTTAGGCTCACCAAAGATGATGAAAATGGTAAGTGTGGGATTCTCCTAAGAGTTAAGAGCCATCAACAAAAGAGTAATCTAAACTATATGAAACTTGGATGAATCTCACAACACAAAGAAAAAAGTAAGTCAGCACAAGAAGTATATATGATTTCGTCAATATAAATTCAAAAAAAGAAATAATATGCCACTAGAAGTCAGTTTATGTTATCCTTGGTAAGGGTAGGGGATAAGAAGGGGCACGTACTGATCTAAAAGGGAGCATAAGCCGGGCGTGGTGGCGCACGCTTGTAATCCCAGCATTTTGGAGGCTGAGACCCAAGAATCTGGGTTTGCGGCCAGCCTCAGCTATGTAGTGAGGCACTCCACAACTTAGTGAGACCCTGTTTCAAAATAAAGAATAAAAAATAGGGCTGGGGAAATAGCTTGGAGGTAGAATGCCCCTGAGTTCACCCCAATACTGCAAAAAAATAAAAATAAATAAATAAATAAAAAGATAAATAAAAGGAAGCACAAGGATTCTAGAGTACTTAGAGTACTTACAAGATTTTAATTCCTGATCCCAATACTGGCTACACAACTGTGTTCAGTTTGTAATTATCTGGAGATTAGCGCACTTAAAATTTTTCTATACATTATAATTTTTAAAATGTTTAAAACAAACAGTTATAATTTTACATACCTTTGAAGACGAATCAGGATCTTTTCCATTAAGAAGACCTAATACTTGATTAAGACATGAGGAAAAGTGCTCATACCTGGGTATAAAACAAAAGTATATTTCAGATGATAATTATGAAATTAGTATATCAAAAGGGATTCTTTACAAGATCAATATAAAATTTAAGTATATTTCTTTTATGTCTTTATTTACTTGGGCCTCTAATATAGAACACAATCTTTATAAACCTTATACAAGACCTTTCGTGACACATGATGCAGCTATGTCCTGATAAGCATTCTCAATTAAAAATATTATGTCAAAAATTTATTTAATAACCTCATCTGTGGAATATCACAGCTTAGCAACATAGTACACTATGGAGCATTGGTTGTTTACTCATGATCGAGTGGCTGAGTGAAAGCTGAAGCTTATAGCCATGTCCTAGAATTGATAAGATTACTGAAATACATATGCATTTTTTAATGCACACTGATTAAAATTCAAGATCCAAAGCTACTTAATGCACACCACTGTAAAGTTGAAAATCATTAAGTCAAATCACTGTTAAGTTGAGCTTAAAATCAAGAATATATCTTACACTACTATACATACAAAATGACCTTCTCGCCGGGCATTGTGGCGCACGCTTGTAATCCCAGCATTCGGGAGGCTGAGACCGGAGGATCCGGGTTCGAGACCAGCCTCAGCTACCTAGTGAGGCACTCCGCAACTTAGTGAGACTCGGTTTCAAAATAAAGAATAAAAAATAGGGCTGGGGGTGTAGCTTGGAGGTAGAATGCCCCTGAGTTCAATCCCCAGTACCGCAAAAAAACCACAAAAAAACCCCAAAAAAACCAAAATGACCTTCTCCTTTACTAAAATATAATAATTTATTTGGTAATAAATATACCATTGAATTTCCACTATCTCAACTGATTCATACTTCTTTTTTTTTTTTTTTTTTTGCAGTACTGGGGATTGAACTCAGGGGCATTCTACCTCCGAGCTATACCCCCAGCCCTATTTTTATTCTTTTATTTTTGAAACCGAGTCTCACTAAGTTGCGGAGTGCCTCACTAGGTAGCTGAGGCTGATTCATATTTCTTAAAAGATATTATTTAGTTTGTAAAAATTCAAAGACAGGAATATATAAGAAAATATAATAAATTATATAGCCACACTCAGGTGTGGTGGTGCACACTGGCAATATCAGTATTTGACAGGCTGTGTCAGGAAGATTGTAAGTTTGAGGACAGCCTAAGAAACTTAGGTAGACCCTTAGCAACTCAGCAATACAAATTAAAAAAAAAAAAGAAGGCTTCCGGGAAGATGGCTTCAGAGTGAGACACCTGTCATCAGGCGCTGTGAGCTTGATTCAAATCTGCCATAGAGGCAGCTTCTTGACAAAAGGAAAAAAAGCAACAAAAAGGTGAACATTGCTACGAAAACTGAAATACAGCTGATCAGAATCTGGAAGGCCGACCAGGAAGAGCAAAGAAGACAGTCTGTGTGGCTGTGGTGCCACACCGCTGAGTGGGGGCCGCCACTGAGCCAGCCCCCAGCGTGGGGTCTAATGACAAAGAAATATATAACGACCTTCTGCATTCCCAGGGATCGGAGGTGGAGTGAGCGACTCCTGAACTCCACATGATAACCAGGCGGCATATCGAGGCACCTTTGACAGTGACCAGAATGCGTGGTAAAACCAGTTTAAGTACGCGCGGGGCCATCCCAGCTCACCTCTCCCTACAGAGCCAGAGCAGTGATGAACTGCACTGCAGAGCTTGAATCAAAACTGCCGCAGGAGCAGCTTCTGGACGGAAGGAAAGAGAAGCAAAACAGCAGAAAAGTGAACGAAGCAATAGGGACAGCTGGTCGGAACCCAGAGAGCAGTCCAGGTAGAACGGGGGCGCCCGTGCGTGCACGGCAGTGGCAGCTGCCATCTTGGCAGCCACCCACAGTAGCAGGGATCTGCCCAAAGTTCTGCAGAGGTCAAATCAGTTCTGTTCTTACAAACTTGTAGGGATTTTTTATTTGTTTCTTGTTGTTGTTTTTTGTTTTCTGGGTTTTTTTTTGTTTTGTTTTGACTCTGTTTTCACTTTGTATTACTTCGATTTATCTATGTTGTTTCAGACGATTGGTTGCTTTGATAGCTTTTGCTAGACCCTAGATGTCAACATCTGAAACCCACCAAAGGCACCAATAGAGTGGGCAGAAGAAGTACCAGAGTAACTGCAACTGAATACAAGATACATTCACAGAGAGAAATAAAAATAAGAAAGCTATAAATTCAGAGAAAGTGTGCAAGAGCAGCAAAGATATAAATTTAAAAACAGGGAAACCATGGGAAGAAAAAATACCAAAGACACAAGAGTCAACACAATCCCACAATAATAGAACTCAACAACACTGAATGGCAGAGATTACCAGAAGAACAATTCAGATCTTTAATAATAGAAACGACACAAAACTTCCAGAAAGAATGCAGAGAGAGCTGGAAAGATATAAAGGAACAAATAAAGAATCTGACACCCTGAACAGGAATCAAAGAAAACTTAAATCAACCAATAAAAATCAAAGAAATAGAAACAGCAATAAAGAGTTTACCATCAAACAAAAGCCCAGGGCCAGATGATTTTCCAAGTGACTTTTATAAAACATTTGTAGAAGAGCTAATCCCAATACTCTTCAAACTATTCCATGAAATAGAAAGAAACGGGACCCTCCCAAACACTTTCTATGAAGTCAACATCACATTAATACCAAAGCCAAATAAAGACAGCTCAAGAAAAAAAGCTATAGGCCTATATCATTGATGAACTTAGATGCAAAACTGCTGAACAAAATACTAGCAATGCACATTCAAAACCACATCAAGAAAATTATACACCATGACCAAGTCCTGTTCATCCCAGGGATGCAAAGCTGGTTCAACATATGAAAAACAATCCATGTCATTCACCACATAAACAGAATCAAAGAC
Organism: Graphiurus murinus; assembly: GCA_004027655.1. Taxonomy (NCBI): domain Eukaryota; kingdom Metazoa; phylum Chordata; class Mammalia; order Rodentia; family Gliridae; genus Graphiurus; species Graphiurus murinus. Next base: position 89,221 of record PVLC010002601.1, read on the forward strand.
AAAAATCACATGATCATCTCAATTGATGCTGAAAAAGCATTTGACAAGTTCCAACATCCATTCATGCTAAAAGCACTGCAGAGACTCAGAAGAGAAGGAACATACCTCAAAATTATAGAGGCAATATACAACAGGCCTACAGCCAATATCCTATTAAATGGAGAAAATCTGCAAGAGTTCCCACTAAAGACAGGAACAAGACAAGGATGTCCATTATCACCTCTTCTGTTCAACATAGTACTTGAGACTCTAGCCAGAGCAATAAGGCAAGAGAAGGAAATCAAAGGGGTAAAAATAGGGAAAGAAGAACTAAAACTATCCCTTCTTGCAGATGACATACTAGGCTTAGAAGACCCAACAAAATCAACCAAAAAACTTATAGAACTGATCAACAATTTCAGCAAAGCATTTGGATACAAAATCAATCTTCAAAAATCAGAAGCTTTCCTACATGACAACCATAAAACCACTGAAAAAGAAATCCAGAAAATAATTCCACTCACAATAGCACTCCCAAAAATAAAATACTTAGGGATAAGCTTAACCAAAGAGGTAAAAGACCTCTATAAGGAAAACTACAAAAAGCTGAAAAAATAAATTGACAAACACCTTAGAAGATGGAAAAATCTACCATGCTCTTGGATAGGCAGAATAAATATCAAAATGGCCATCTTCCCCAAAATGATCTACAGATTCAATGCAATACCCATGAAATTACCAAGGTCACTCCTCACAGACATAGAAAAATCAGTCCTTAAATTCATTTGGAACAACAAGAAGCCCAGGATAGCCAAAGTAGTTCTTAGCAACAAGAACCATGCAGGAGGTATCACAATACCTGACTTCAAACTCTACTATAAAGACACAGTAATAAAAACAGCATGGTATTGGCACAAAAACAGACACATAGACCAATGGAGCAGAATAGAAGATTCAGAAACAGACCCACATGCTTACAATCAACTGATCTTTGACAAAGGAGCCAAAAATATACACTGGAAAAAAAAGATAGCCTCTTCATTAAATGGTGTTGGTAAAACTGGTTAACGATATGCACGAAAATGGAAACAAACCCCACTTCGTCACCCTGCACAAGAGTCAACTCAAGGTGGATTAAAGACCTGGAAGTCAGGCCAAAGACTCTGCAGCTACTTCAAGAGGGCATAGGCCTAACACTTCAACACATAGGCACAGGTAAAAACTTTCTCAACAAGACCCCAAAAGCACAAGCAACTCAAAGGAAGATCAATACATGGGACTGCATTAAACTGAAGAGCTTCTGTGCAGCAAAGGTAACTATCAAGAACCTCAACAGAGAGCCCACAGAGTGGGAGAAAATTTTTGCCAGCTACTCTTCTGATAGAGGACTAATATCTAGGCAATACAGAGAACTCAAGAAACTCACAGCTAAGAAAACAAATAACCCAATCAAAAAATGGGAAAAGGATCTAAATAGACACTTCACAAAAGAAGAAATACAAATGGCCAATAAATATATGAGGAAATGTTCTACATCATTAGCAATCAGAGAGATGAAATCAAAACTACCATGAGATTTCACCTAACTCCAATCAGAATGGCAATCCTCAAGAACACAAAAAACAACAAATGCTGGTGAGGGTGTGGAGAAGTGGGAACCCTAATACATTTTTGGTGGGATTGCAAATCAGTGTAACCACTTTGGAAAACAATATGGAGGGTCCTCAGATGAATGGGAATGAGCCTACCATATGATCCAGCAATACCACTTCTGGGTATACACCCAAAAGAATGGAAACCAAACTATCAGACCAAAGCATGTGTATCTATGTTTATAGTTGCACAGTTTACAACTGCCAAACTATGGAACCAACCAAGATGTCCATCAACAGATGAATGGATTACAAAGCTATGAGATATGTACACAATGGAATTTTACTCAGTCAAAAAGAAGAAGAAAATCATGTTATTTGCAGGGAAATGGATGGAACTGGAAAACATGTTAAGTGAGATTAGTCAGTCATAAAAAGTAAAAAATCGTATGCTCTCCCTAATATGTAGAAGCTAGGGAGAAAATGGGACATAAGAGGGACTCCAGATGAAGAAAGAGAATCCTTAGGTGAACAAAGAATTTGATTTAATGGATGGTGATGGGGGCAGAGGGGACACCCTAATGAGCATGATGTACTTTCATGAACACATCAATCTAAACTGACCTTGAGAAGGAGGGAGTCGGGTAGGAATTGGGGAAAGGTTACATGAGAAATGTGTGCATGTATGCCTTTACCTATACCAGTTTGTATCTAACAAAGATGCATGATTACAATGCACCAATTAAAAATAATAAAAAAAAGGGAAGGAATGAAAAAAAAGTCGGGGGGAGGCTGAGTGTGTAGCTCAGAGGTTGACTGCTCCTGGGGTTTAATTCCTGGTACTAAATAAATAAATGAATAAATAAACAAATAAATAAAAAGTGTATATATGTGTACCTACATAAATATGTCATGTACACACATAAACATGCATGTGTGCACGCACGTGCACACACACACATCCACAAAGCTACTTAGTTAAATCACTTAAATTGCCAACCATTAAGTTAGGCTCTGTAATTACAGAAAGGGCAGCAAACATGCTATCTAACTCTAAGGGAAATCACTCACATTATGTTTTGTGTGTCTAGTCCATCCCAGATTTGGAAGAACTGTACCCTGTTAGAGAGCTCACAGTTTTAAGGATAGAGGCAAGACAGAAAGTAATAGTACAAGGCAATGTAAGAAAATAACACTATAATAGAGGAAAATATGGGATGCTATAGAACAAAGGATGGGTATCAAACCTGGACTTGGCAGGGCAGACCTGATCAGGTGAGGCTTTCCTGCCCTGAGTCTTAAAAAAATAAATAGAAGTTAGAGATAAATAGAAGAAAGTATTTCAGCTTTCCAGAAGAAGAACTCAAGAGGAAATAGCATATGGATACATGAAAGGGCATTTATAGCAGGTTGGAGGTTCTATTCTTTGACATGATTAGACAAAAAAACAAACAAAAGAAACAAACAAACAAACATAAAAATTGAAAGTGTGAAGAAATAAGGGCAAAAGGTTGCCAGGGATCAGATTTTTAAAAAATTGGATATTCATCTAAAACCCAATAAAAAGGACGTTAGACTGAAGAAAAAGCTGAAAGTTGAGTGTATTTATAACTAAAGGGGGAAGAATCAATTGAGTAGGAAGTATTGAAGGAACTGAGGACACTGCTGATAAGACAGAATGGGACTTACTGCATAAAATAATGTTTATTAACGAAAGTAAGAATTGATATAAACTCAAATTTGTCCAGGAACACAGATTTGAAGGAGTTCTATTTGGAAGGGATTCTATTTTGTTTCTTCTATTTATGAAACAAAGATAAGGTCATATTCTGCAACGAAAGGTGGCAAGAGGAAAGCAACAAATATTTGAACTAACCATTAGTTAAAAAATGAGGAAGCAACAAATATTTGAACTAACCATTAGTTAGAAAATGAGGAAGGAAGCTGACCAGGAATAAATATAAGAGATCTGGCCCACATAAAGCTACATGATTTCTTTAAGCTTTGATTAGGAATACATGCATTAAGTTTGACTCTGGAACATATTTAGAATTGAAGTTTTGCTAAATGGGAGAGCAGATACACAAGAAGACGTTCTAGAGGTGATTCTTGGGTTCTAGTCTGGAGGAAAAAAAAAAACAAATAATGGAACTGAGAGATTTATAAAAGCAGTGATTATACAATCTCTAATTGAAACTAAGTCCAATTATCTTTCTGTCCTGGAGAGATCTATCTATAAGAATTTTTCAGTTTACTACAGAGCTGTAAAATAAGTACTAGGTGGCAGCCAGAAGGATACATATGGATATTGGAAGATTTATAAAGATGAAAAGAGCAGGTACAAGGAGGGCACTCTGAAAGAAAAAATGCTCTCATCTACAGACATTCAAGAGAAGTGAAATGCTAATGTGAATTATTCCTGGTTTTGTAAATAATAGATACTCAAATATGGTGATTCCGTATATGGGTAACTAATATGCCCTAGTCCTCGTCTTTTTTTTTTTTTTAAACTTCTTAATTTTATGTTTCTTAAAGATCAGGTATTGTCTTTACATCCTGCAGTTGCTGAGACTCCATCCTCTTGGTGTCTGACCATAACAGGAGCTCAATAAATGTTTTTGTTTTTTTTTTATTTGGGAATGATGAGTTAATTTAACTCTTTAAAGCACCTTCAACAATGTCCTAAGTCAGGTCTCACAATGCAGCATAGGCACTGGGTAAATTCAGTTTAAGGTGTTAAAAAGTCACAAGCTCTTGGGAAAAGTTACTACCTGATCGATCCCAAAATACAAATGATTACAAGAAGCACACTGAGATAGAAATATAAATGTGTCTCCATTTTACCTTCCAACACAAAAGAAGCATATATGTACTAAAGGAAACTACCTTTATACAAAAACATTTAAGTAGTCATGACATCCTGGTATGAATATTTCTGTAGTAAAAATATTTAAAAGAATCATAATGCTCAAAATTTAAAACCGGTTTTAAAAGGAGTTAGTCAGGATATCTATATATGAGAGAATGATATTATCCTATTGTTTTAAGACATAAGCTAAAATACACACACATACACAAACATCCTTGTTATATTTTTACATTCCAGTTCAGGAAAACAAAAGAATAGGAAGCTGGGCGTGGTGGCAAGTGCTTATAATCCCAGTACTTGGGAGGCTGAGATGGGAGGATCCAGGTTCATACCAGGCTCAGCCGCTTAGTGAGGTCCTCTACAACTTAGTGAGACCCTGTTTCAAAATAAAGAATAAAAAAAATAGGGCTAGGGGTGTAGCTCAGAAGTAGAATGCCCCTGAGTTCAATCCCCAGTCCCACCAAAAAAAAAAAGGAGTACAAAACATTAAAACATTTTAACTCTGTACTGTGAGTCAGCAGAATTCAAATTTAGTATATCTGAAAGATATACTAAATCAAAAGCACATCTTGGTTAAAAAGATGTCCTGTAATTTACTGAAGTGGACCATACCTGGTAAGATAATCAGCAATTTTAGGATTCTTAAGGAGATCCATCAGTAAGTCAACTGAATACTTTCTTGTTAGAGTACCATCACCATTTATGAGAATATTAAATATAAGTTGAAAAGTCTGATGAATGTTCCGAGCATGAAATAGCTTAAAAACAAATTAGAAAAAGTATATTTTAATAAAAAAACTTGTGGGTACCATCCTAAAATGTTAATAAATTCTTAATAATTTTTAAAATATCAAAGACTACAAACTTCACAATTAACTTCATAAGTAATAGAAAAAACTCACATTTACCTTTTCCCCCACTTCTTCATTTAACGTCAAACTGGATAATATTGAAAGTGCAAATACAACCACAGTTAAACTACTATGGGCTAGGAAGGTGATAAGAGTTCGATAAAAGGATTTCACATTACTCTGAGGAAAAAAATTTAAAAGTAAATTATTATAAAAAATTCTATTTATATTCCAGTTTAAAAGAAATGATTGTCATTTTTAAAAGATAAATGTTCTAAAGGAGAAATTTAAAAGATACAAATGCAAATTCAAAGACTATTTCTTATAAACACAGAGCATCTAGAGAAGAAATATAAATAACTTAGTAAAGGTTCCCAAATGGGTGAGATATAAATTTGTACCAAGTTTTGTTATCTTTAGAATATATAATTCTTAGTTACTAAATCAAAATGTTAATTCTAAAAGTTCAAAATGGATACATGGAAAAAGGAAAAGAGCAACCTTAAACAATGCAGAGCAAGTTGTTTAGCATTTAACAATAAAAGTACTGTAATAAAAGTACTGTACTGATTATGGTGTAAAACAAGAAAATACTTAGCAAATTAGAGAATCTGTCTTATGTTACACATTCTGAGGCCACAGTTGACTTGTCACATTAGCTGATTAGCCTCAGGAGATGATTCAAGGGGTAAGGGAAATGGGCACTTTCATACACTCCTGACAGTAGCAATAGATAGCTGCAATCTTAGTAAAGAACAGTTTCTAGGTAGAGAATTAGAAGTGAATGTTTATTCTTAATTATATTTAAGTGTTTTCTAAATAGAGGCATTACTTTCAACTCAGAAATTAAAGATTTGTGTCTATCTACCCACCCACACATACACTGAGAGCTCTCTTCCTTTTCTATAAACCTTTTAAAATGCTCCCATGTCTAAAAATCAGCTCCACCTCCAAAGCAAGACCAGGTCAGAAAAATCCAGCACTGGAACAAATGAAATACTATTTACTTTAGATTCAAACAATTAATTCTGAATAACATACAATAGGAAATTTTTCAAAAAGCACCTTAAAGAATCAGTGAACAAGTCCTGGTAGTTTATAACAAGAACAGGTAGTTGATAATAGGAACTTATGGATCTTTCATCAAGAGTTGTAATTGATATATACATATACATACGTGTGTGTGTGTGTGTGTGTGTGTGTGTGTGTGTGTGTGTGTGTTTTACTGGGGATTGAACCCAGGGGAATTCTACCTTTGAGCTATACCCTCAGCCCTATTTTATTATTTTTTAAATAGGGTCTCACTAAGTTGCAGAGGATCTCAGTAAGTTGCTGAGGCTGGCCACAAACTTGTGACCCTCCTGTCTCAGCCTACCAAAGTACTAGGATTACAAGTGGGAGCCACCACTCCTGGCTGCAACTGATACTGTAGAAACACAAGACTGAGGTGAATGAGATTGCAGTGATGTGCCTGTCTTTTCTTAGCACAGAATAACTTAGCAATTCTTGCATTACTCAATGTGACAACTAATAAGATGCTATAGAAATCAGAATTTGTACTAATTCTTAAAGTACAGGCTTCAGTACAACATACATGAAAGTTAGAATGCTTCAAATTATTTATATGACAATTAGCTTTTTTTTTTTTTTTTTGGTGGTACTCAGGATTGAACCAAGAGGCATTCTATCTCTGAGCTCCAACTCCAGCCCTTTTTTAAAATCTTGAACCAGAAGTCTTACTAGGTTTCTGAGAGTTTTCCTAAATTGCTGAGGCTGATCTCGAATCTGCAATACTCCTATCTCAGCCACCCAAGTACTAGGATTACAGGTGTATACAACCATGTCAAGTCTATATTAGCTTTTATGGGTCATCTGGATAGTCCTAAATTAATGTTTTTTAAAGAAACATATAGTTAAAAAAAAAAAACCTTCTTACCAAAGTCTTTATGTGTGTTTGAACAGAAAGATTGTGCCGACAAAGATTAGCCAATAATCCCAGACAAGGCATTGTTAACTCATCTTCAGAAGATTGACTGTTGTTTTACAATGGTGTTTTATTTAAAGAGAAATGATGAGACAAAAAGCATTAAGTTCATCCTAAATTAGTCAAAATGATATAATAATTTACACACCTAACTTCCTACACATAAATAAAGCCTAACATGAAGACAGTCAAGCTCTGAATAGCATTATACATTTCATGTTTTGAAACCAAATTGCTGTATTTAACTGCATCACAGAAATACGGAAATAACTGTCAGGGTGATCACATGCTACTTCATCAGTATATTAGTTCTATCAAAAAAGAATAAATATGAATACGCAATGTCTACTTTCATTATTTTTTTCTACTAAAATCAATTGGCTTCATAAATTTTAATTATGAATATTAAAGTTCCTTCTCAACATTTTATCCTTAAAGTCACCTAAGAGGACAAATAATCAGTTTACTCAGTTTAAGAAGTTAGAAAAGTTTTTTAAGAAAAATTCATCTACCACATGATTTTGGTTTAAAAATAAACCAATAAATTATTTGGTTACATGTTTGGTTGCATACTCACATATGATCTATCAAGAATGTAATTAATTCATCTATATTGGCACCAGCATGAAAAATTTTGACATTATATGTTAATCTCTGCAGAAGTTGAATACACTGAGAAAAAGAAAATAATTATGAACATAAACATATAAAAAACATATTGCCACCTGCTCACAAGAAAAAACTATTGCACATATTCTGAGCATGTCATCATTTTAGAAGGCAAAGACTAGGGCAAGAACTTTGCCATTTCTTAAAACAGCTTTGTTTTTCCATTTTTAAAAAACACATGTGAAGTAATGATACTACTGAGAACCTCAGAGTTCAAGTTTCAGTTCACGCACTCTATCTCAAACAGCATCACCATTGCTATAGTTTGGATGTAATGTAACTGTATCCCCCAAGAGTTCACTGTGATTAAAGGCTTGGCCCCCAGGGTACTGGTGGGAGGTGGTGGAACCCCTGGGAGGTAGGGCCTGCTGGGAGGTCCTTAAGTCACTGGAGACCTTAAGTATTTCTATTGTGATCCCATTTGGTAGTTCTCAAGAGAGGGTTATAAAAGTTGCAAGCCTGACCCATCCTTCTCTATTGCAGGTCCAAGATGTAATCCTACTCCAACCATTACTATCTGCCATAATATGTTGAAACAAAGAGTTCATCAATTAATTTTAAGATACCTTTTTCCACATTTTATCATTTCTGAAATTGCACATCAGTTCAATTGGTGATGTATTTCTTTCTTACAACTGAGTTTGTTGGTATGGTGCTGGGGATTGAATCCAGGAGCCTTCTACTTGTGAGCTATACCCCTAGCCCTATTTCATTTTTTACTTTGAACCAGGGTCTCACAAAGTTGCTGAAGACCTTGCTAAGTTGCTGAGGCTGACCTTGAACCTGCAGGCATCTTGTCTCAGCCTCGAGTACTGGGATTACAGGTATGTGCCACGACACCTAACTACAAATGACTACATTTTAGAGTCAATGAAATACGATGTTTGTAAGAGCTTTCAACTTCTGCTAAATAAGACTATAACCAGAACTCAAATTTTTGTAGAATGTTTCTCTAATACACTCAGACTAGAAGCCAAATCATTTTCAGTATGAATAGCTTACATTTCAAAATACAGACCTCTGTATATGTTATACATAACTATAATGTAGACCTTTCTTCAATAATGGTGCTAGGTAATGGTAAAATTCTCTTCTCTAGACACATTTAAGTAGTAGCACAGGTGTATCTAACTTGACTATGCCTAATTATGTTGTATGATATCATCACATACAGTATAAGTTAGCAGTTTATAATAGACATTGTCAATTTTATCTGAGAATAGAGAAGAGGGATTAAATGTTAAGGGTAGCACACTGTATGGGTCTGTATACCTGCAAAAACACTGAATCATTGTGGGAAGTGCTGCTCCGACAGACCACTCCTGCCAGCACACTATTCAAATTGTAGGTATTCTGAAGAAAGTCTCTGGTTTCATTGTCTAGAGCTGTTAAGGCAAAATAAAAGGACACAAGATATATAATTTTTATATATGATATTCACAAATGAAAGGAAACTATTTTAAATTTATTTCCTATAACCTTGTCATTTAAGACAATAAAGTATGAAATGGGCTGGCATGGTGGTGCATGCTTGTAATCCCAGTACTTGAGAGGCTAAGACAGGAGGATAGCAAGTTTGAAGCCAGTCGTGACAACTTAACAAGGGTCTTCGCAACTTAGTGAGACCCTGTTTCCAAGTAAGAAATAAAATTGGGCTGGGGGTAAAACTTGGAGGTAAAATGCCCCAGGGTTCAATCCTCAGTACCAAAAAACAAAACAAAAAAACATATGAAATGGCTATTTTATGTTCTCCAATTCAGAAATTCAAATGATTTTTCTATGAAGAATAAATTAATATCAAAGAAAAACTTTATCTATTTGTAGAAATTTTGCTATTAAGATTATCACTTCAACGTTTTTGTAAACCTAAATCTCTAAAACAGCCTATTAATTTAAAAAACATATTTAAAGAGTTTTTGCTATTAGAATCAACCATACAATGAATACTTTTATGTAATTGTGCCCACATATTAGTTTAGTTCTCTTGTATAAATTCCCAGTAAAATTTCCGGGTCATTTTTAAATTTGATAGCCATTATAGGTATTGAATTGCTTTCTGAAAACGTTCTACTACTTCGAACATCTCACATCAGTTTGCACGAGAATTCCAATCACCCTCACTCTTTAAATATGTAAAGATACATAGCAGACCATTAACTGAAATTTCATCCCCAAAGGTGGAAATGATCAGGAGGGTTGGTTGTATGCTATCTAATTTGATACTACTAGGCTACATGTGGTTTAAACTTAGATTAATTCAAGATTCAGTTCTTAGTCTACTACTAACACTTTGAATGCTTAAGAGCCCTTTGTGGCAAGTGGCTACTAAATTGAACAACACACATCTAGAACATTTCTATCACTAGAGAAAGTTCCATTCTTCTACTGGACAATGCTACTCTGTGTTAACACTTCTGGATCACTGGAACATATCATAATTTTATACTTACACATAGAAATATGCCACCCGTGCCCACACATAAAACGGGGATGGGATGGGAGTGACCATTAGTATTTTTATCCTTAGTTCTAAGTTCAGTATGATCTATCATAGACAGATGATTCTTCGATTGGTAGCTATAATTTTTTGGTGAGTGCTATAATGAATACCAGCACTATATGAATGTGGGGTTTTTTGTTTGTTTGTTTTTAAACTCAAAGGTAGCCCAGCATTTCCCAAAGTACATATTTTGGTATAGAACATGTAATCTTTGATATGCTTTGGATTCAAAAGTCTAATAATTATAAGAATCGATATATATTATATTATTATAGTATCTTCGTTCAAGATTCACAATGCATAGTACCACTGAAAATTTTTGCCATGATGAAACCATTTGACTCTGAATTGTTCTTTAAGTGATTATATAACTAAATTTGCACTTTAGAAAATATTAAATTCATACATCTGCCAAAAACTAAGAAAAAAATACATTACCTAGTTGAGATAGCAAACTGATAATACTTAAGGTCAGTGAAGCACTTATGTTTGGGTCTTCAAGTAGTTCCACAAGGCAACTCAAGCATTCACTTGGTAATATCTGATTTGATGTAAAGAGTCGTGTGAGTTTCTGTCCAGAAATTACCTATAAAATAGTAATCAAAATGTTAGAATTGGTAATTTTATGTCTTCTCCATTTCAAATAAAAACCTGTTTTTCCAAAGAGCCACTGCCACAATCCTTCAATTTAGGAAACTCACAGGATCTAAGATGATGGGGATGGGCCTGCACACCTGAGCCTTACTCTGCCATCCTATGTTCTTCTGAAGTCTTGATGTCCCAGGCACTTCTCTGCCTAGAACATTGCATAATCCCGTCCTCTCTAGCTATAGTAACCATTTGGATCTCAGTTTAAATACATTTCCTCCAGGAAGCTTTTCCTAAGCCTAGTGTACATTATATTTCTATTTCATGAATCAGCAAAAATTTCACTATCTACTAATATTTATCTTCTATGCTATATTTAACACTCCATGAAGTCAGACTAAAACTCTGAACTTCACTACAAATATATTTATTTTATAAATGAATTCTAGTATACGGATTCCACCTGTTTTGAAGGAATAGAATGGAAAATGAAACCCAAAGGCTAACTATGCAATTGCTCCTTTCCAAAGATAAGAGCTGAGCGCCAAAGGAAAGAGATGGAGAAAGAAGTTAAAAAAGATTTTAAGCAGATAGAATAGGCATTAAAATTTTTAATTCTTGTTTATTTCATTTTCATTTTTTTCTTAAAACCTATGGGGGAGGGAGACAAAGAAAGAGGTGTATATGTGTAAAAGAGAGAGAGAGAGAGAGAGAGTGATGAGAAAAAGAATGTAAAACTGGGATTGAAAGTCAAAACCAGTTGGCAGAAAGCATTAATTTTCAAAGTGCCTTACAAATATATTATTAAGCATTTCTATAAAGATAGAAAAAAAAATTAGTTGAGACCGGCGTGGTGGTACATGTCTATAATCCTAGTACTGGGGAAGCTGAGGCAGGAGAATTGTGGGTTCAAGACCAGCTTCAGCAACTCAGTTAGACTCTCAGAAATCTTATGAAACTCTGTTTCAAAACAAAAAATATAAAATGGGCTGGGTTGTAGCTCAGAGGTCAAATGCCTCTGGGTTCAATCCCCAGTAGCACACACACAAAAAAACCCCAAACCAAACCAACCAAAATAAAAAATTAATTACTTTAGAATTAGATTAAATCTGTTCTATATACTTTCAAAGATCAGGCCTAAGTAGACTGCCTTAACCTCCCTCCAGTCTTGTCTTGCCTTTCTATATCTCACTTTTATTAACCTCACCTATGTCAGTTTTTCTTCTAATTTCTGCTGGTAAGAATTTCACAGTATCTGTTTCTAAGAAGTACATGTTTTACAACATTACTAAAGTAAAAGTTTGTAAGACTCAAAGAATAAGTTCAAAGATGAAATTACAGACACCAATTAACAGATACTTTGGGCTAGGGAGCCGTCTGAGCATTCATTCACCTACTGATAACTGTAACCCTCTAGTAGATTAAGATGATTTCTATTTTAAATCAGATTATCAGATTTTCTTTTCTTTCTTTTTTTTTTGTGGTGGGGTGGTACTGGGGATTGAATTCGGGGCATTCTACCTCTGAGCTCCACCTCCAGCCCTATTTTTTATTCTTTATTTTGAAACAGGGTCTCACTAAGTTGTGGAGGGCCTCACAACGTAGCTGAGGCTGGCCTTGACCCTGCGATATTCCTGTCTCAGCCTCCCAAGTACTGGGATTACAAGCTTGCACCACCACACCCGGCTTAAATCAGATTTTCCTTAGGACTGGAACTGCATCTCCACACAAGTAGTGTAACATGTAATAATTATTTAATACAGGATAAAATAAAAAAATATAAAATTTCCCTTTACTCATATACACTGAGTAATTTAATGCTAATTAATGTATTTTAACAATAATACTTATTAGCACTTAGTCTGGCCTGGGCATTAATCTATGTATTTCACATATATTGACTCTTTTCATCCTCTTAACTCTATAAAATAGGTGCTACTATTTTGTTCTGTACATGAATAAATACAGGTACACACTGATGACACTGTAATACAACTTGGATTCATACCCAGACAGTTTGGTTCCTGAATCTATGCTTTTAATTACTAGTCACAAGGTTAGTGCCACTGAAATACTAATATTAAGCATCAGCTCAGTGAGACTTAGCTCTGCTAATAATAAAAAATTCAAAACTCAGGTTCTGCATGGGGCTATAAAGACAAAGTATAGCAGCAGAATTTCAGAAGAATGAATAATCCCTTTTTACATGGCATCCATTTCTGCATCCTCAGAATTTGCTCTAATGAGGTCTGCACAAAGACATTCACCATCATAAATACAAGTATTTCTCATCAAAATGGTAAAAATTAAGAACTATGAAAACACCAAGAATTCATGCAGAAGTGATGGCAAATTTTATTAATTGCTGGGAGGAGAGGAAAATGCTATTCTTTCAGAAAACTGTTAAACATTCGCCTACCTTATGATCTAATGATTCTACTCCTGGATATACAAATGACTGCATATATCCATAAGAAAGGTATGAAATGTTTTTAACAGTTTTATTCATAATTCCATACATAACTGGAAACACAAATACTTATTAATAGGAGAATGTATATAACCTGTGGTACATTTATACTATGGAATGCTACACAGCAATAAAAAAGAATGAAGTACTACACCTTGTGCAACCTGAATGAATTTCACAGATTATACTGAGTGGAAGAAGCCAGACAAAACAATACATGGTGTTTGAATCCAGTTATTTAACCTGATATGAAGGAACAATGAAAAAACCTTATGAAGTGTTGGAAATGTTCTGTGCCATGATGTAGGTGGTAACTAGTTTAATGTACATACACATATGTCAAAAAAACTATCACGCTCTTTTCTTAAGATGAATACATTTTTTTTTCTGGAACCTGGGATTGAACCTGGGGGCAGTCCACCTCTGAGCTACACCCCTAGGCCTATTTTTTATTCTTTATTTTGAAACAAGGTCTCATGAAGTTGTGGAGGGTCTCACTAAGTTGCTGAGGCTGGCTATAAATCTGTGATCCTCCTGTCTCAGCCTCCCAAGTACTGGGATAACAAGTGTGCCCCACCCATGATGCCTGGCTAAGATGGATACATTTTATGTACTGTAGATTACATCAATTACAAAAATGATGTCCTTAGAGAGTAACCTCAAGCCAGTGTTCTTCATACCTTTGCATCAGTGGTAGAAGAGTTTTCCATAAACCCCTTCAGAGTTTAGGAAAACAGTGTTAAGGACTCAATAGTCTATGCCCGAAATTTCTTTAAGTCTTCTTCAATTCACAATAGTAGTGTGTTCAAATTCACAATCCTGTTTATTCTCAAAGAGAGATAATGTTTCAGATTAGTATCCCTAAAATGCTAAACTCCAAGGTCGTAAATAAAATTGAAGGCTCTGAATTGCCTTGAACTCAACAATGCTCTAGTTTAATTGGGAAGCTAAGGTTAAACATTTAAAGAGCTAACAGCCTCATTATTAGGTTTGCAGGGACTTTGTTGAGGTAATAAATGAAAAAAGAAAAAAATGAACTGAAGAAATGGGCATCTAAAGTAGCAAAAAGAGAAGCAGCATTAAAGTTCAAGAGAACTAGCTGGGTGTGATGATGCATGCCTGTAAACTTAGTACTTGGAAGGCTGATACAGGATCACAGGTTAGAGACCAGTCTCAGCAATTTAGTGAGACTCTGTTTTTAAAAAAAAAAAATATATATATATATATATAATATATATTATTACATTACATATATTATATATAATTATATATATATATATATATATATATATATATATACACACATATATGAAGGCCTGTGGGTGTAGCTCAGTGGTAGAATGCCCCTGAGTTAAATTCCTAGTACTATATATACTAGGAATTTACACACACACACAAATTCAAGAGAACAAAAACATTTGTCACATTCCAGTTTCCCTGAAGACTGATGTTACCCAATCTCTATTTATAGTACTAGTATTTTGCTAATCTTAGTTACTAATATACCTCTTATCACTGAGTTACTATACCAAATGGAATATATTTTAAAAGCTGTTCAATTTTATGCTAAGCTGAAAATCTACGACACAGAATTAAGCTCGATTAATGTTACTTTGAATTCCATGAATGCATAACACATGACAGGAGGAGATTAAGCCCTGAAAACAGAATAGCCTGTACAAAAACCACTGGCAACAAAAAGAAAAAAAAAAAATGAAAGCAATTCAGTATTAAAATTCAGGATTAAAACTGTGAGCAATATGCTTTTTGTAAAGAAAATGAGATTATGATTATGAGTAAGGGCAGTTGCTTCTTAAAGTTGAAATATCACCTTCATAATCGAGTTGAACAGTAGTTCAAATAAAACCAGTAAACAACAGGCTAGAATTTTAAACTACCTAGGGGATATATACTGGGACCGCTTGGTTTCACCGAAGGGGGGGGGAAACATAAGCAAGAAGCAAAAGAAGTGAAAACAAGGCTCAGAACTTTCTTCTTTACCTACGCAAAACAGCGCAAATTTCCCAACCTTTTGTCCCACCCGCCCTTTTCCTGGAGCCTTCAGTGGGCTCGCGTCCCTCTCGCTGCAGCCACCTTGAACGTGTACACTCGCTTGCCTTTACTAGTACAAAAAGAGCAGGAGCGAGGGTCAGCCCTTAGGCCGCGGCCACCACTCCAGGACCGCACCGTGAACTGTAGATTCCTAAGGAACCCATTTCGTCCAGCACCCCGAAACCCCTTACCTCCAAGTGCCGCAAAAGCTGGGTGGCATTGGCCTCTGACTTAACGGCTTTGTACTGACTGATAGTCAGGAGCAAGGATTTCAAGCAGGCGGTGGAGTCCATCAGAGCAGAGCGCAGCCGGGTCTGGGGACCAGCACCCACCTGTCAGCTCTGGCCTCCGCCTGTCGCCGCGCTTTTTTTGTTTTTCGGCCCCACCCCGCTCCCAGACAGCTTCCGGTTCCGGTTTTGCTCCGGAAGTTTGCAGGCACCCAGAAGGACTGCAGTCTGCGCAGGGCGGGGGTGGGCCGGGGGTCTAGGTGCTCGGTGGGTCCGTCAGGGGGGCCTGGGGGACGCCCCTCGTAACCCCCCCTTTCTGAGAGGCCGCGAGGTTTGGGCTGGAGAGCCGCGAAGACGAGAAATCTCGCGAGAAACGCGATTGCGGCTTAACCTGTGGAGGGGCGGTTAGGCTCCTGGGGTCTGTCCTCACTCTGCGGTGGGCTGTATCTTCCTGTGCTTCCTCGGCCTTCGCGCTGGAGGGCCGGTTTTTCCTTTGGGCGTCATCCTCTGCCAGAAAAATGGTCGCATCCCCCTAGTCTAAACACGGTGAGGATCTCTGAGGAGGAGAGTGCGTGGGGTTTGGATTTTGACGCGGCCTGGGAGGGGCCTCTTTAAATCGCATACCTCCATCCCCCGTGCCTGGGAACGAGTGATTCTCGGGGCAAACCTGCGGTCACTGGGATTCTGCGGCAAGTTAGTCGTGCCCTGGTAATAAATGGTGTTTGTCCAACTTACTTGAGAAAGCCACCTCAGGGGGACTCCTGGGCCAGGTATTGCTCCGGAGGGTGTTGTCATCAGCGTCAGTTTTTGTAAACGAAATTGTCTATTTCTGTCTGGCATGATTATTTTATCAGTTTTGATGGCTACGAAAAATGGCACTGTTAGCGGTTTTTGACCGGAGATGTTAAGGATGTATGTGTATATGATGAAGTGAGTAATTGGTTCTGGAGCTTTTTGACTTTAACGAATGCTAATGACGAATAAAGTTTTTAAAACTAGGTTATAGAAAATCATTAAGAATAAGGTGCCTGTCCACTTAATTAAGGCGTTCATCAGAAATCATATTTTGTCAATTTAAGGAAAGAGTACTGCATTGTTACTATTTTCAGGCAGAGTGTTTGTTTGTTTATTGTACTGGGGATTGAACCTGGGGCATTCTACCTCTGAGCTATAGCCCCAGCTCTATTTTATTTTTCTTTTGAAACAGGGTCTCCCTAGGTTGATGAGAGTCTCACTACTTTCTGAGGCTGCCTTCAAACATGTGATCCTCCTTTCTCAGCTTCCCAAGTACTGGGATTGTAGGCTTGTGCCATCACATACGGCTCAGTTTATTTTTATACTGAAATTCAATTTGAAATTAAATCCGAAAGCTGAGAATTTGGCCAGTTGAGACATTCGTATAAAAATTTGGTGTAGCCGGTGTATTCATTCATGCATTTATCATTCCGTTAAGCAATTTACTGTGTGTATATCCTGTTAGACATTGCCAATCCGTGACAAAGATGAGGAAGTATCTCCTACTAGGAAGGAACAGTCTAATAAGGGAAGTGTTCCAAATAGGAAGTCCATTCTGGATTTGCCATAGAATAAAAGGCACCATAAATGATAGTGAAGAGTGGAACCAATTTGCTTACAAATTATACCTCCAACTCTGACTTTATTGCCCTGGACTAGTTTTTACTGCCTCACTTTTCATAAAGTAGAACCTAAGTGTTATCTGTTTTATAGGGCAATTCATTCATAAATCATTGAGATTTTTTAATGCCCTGGGCAGTGTCCTAGGCATTAGAGATCAGTGAATAAAACAAAAATCCTACTGGTATAGAACTTACATTTTGGTAGGAAAATAATATGGAGAGAAAATAGTTATTCCACATGGGAAAGTTAGGCCTCATTGAGAAAGCAACTTTTGAAGAAATACTTTAAGACGTTGAGAAAGACAGCCATACTAAGGAAAAGGTTTCTAGTTAGTGCGAATAGCAAGGACAAAGGCTCTGAAGGAGGCATATGACAGTGTGCCAAGAATAGCAAGGAGGCCACATGGCTAGAGTAGAGAACAGAATGAGAATAGTAGACATGCAGAGATAAGATCAAATAAAGTCTTGGAGACCCTTATCAAATGAATTAATCAATGTAAAAAATCAACTATTGCTTGACAATTAAGTTCTCTGTGAATGTTAGTTCCAGTTATTGGTAAATGGAGCCATAAGAGTTTGTATTATAGACATTTCATCTATGATGACCAGTGCAGCATCACAATTCCCTGTTTGGGGAAAGTCTCAAAGTTGCCTGCTGTAAAAGCCGTCTTTCTTTTGAATCCTGCATTTTAGCTCAAGCAGTCATACAAATTTTGCATTCTTTTTTGTAAATAAATACATATATATATATATATTTTGTTGTTGTTTGTTTGTTTGTTTTGGTACTGGGAATTGAACCCAAGGGCAGTCTACTTATGAGCTACACGCCCCAGCCCTATTTCATTTTTATTTTTGAAACAGGTCTCACTAGGTTGATGAGAGTGTCACTACTTGCTGAGGCTGTCCTCTAACCTGCGATCCTCCTGTTTCAGCCTCCCAAGAACAGGGATTATAAGTGCACCACCATGTCTAGCCTAAATTTTGTCTTAAAAAAAAAAAAATTCACCAAAATTGAGGTAGACTTAGTGGAATATGTATGCTTGTAGCTGTGAGAAGCCTGGGCATATTTAGTTGGTGATACTTATGTATCCTAATTTGAGAAACACAGAACTACACTTTTAGTTCCTTAAAAGGGGGAAGAGTAGTTGAAGAATACAGGGCTAGTTCCAGAATACTCAAGGCCTGATTATCCTTGAGATTGGACTCCATCCTGAATGCAATAAGGATCTGTTTTTAACCTGACACCTCATCTAATCAGTTTATTTGTAGACTAATTACTCTTGCAGATGGACGGGCTATGATTTTGAGAAAGAAAAGACTATAAGAAGACTGATTTGTTGGAATCTTAAAGGATAACCAGGAAAATTGAAGTGAAGATATAAAAGGGGTGAAAATTTGAGAAATATTTGTGAGGTCAAAAGGGCAGGACTTGGTGACTGGATGTGAGAACTGAAGAAAGGGATAAGTGCATAATGAATTCCAAGTTTCTAGGTTGTATGAATAAGAAGATAATGAGGTAGTTAATAGACAGTATTCAGGGTATATTTTATGTGCAATGACTTTTTTATAGTTTGTCATATAGTTTTGTACCATTCTTACTAAGTTTATTCCTAGGTATTATGTAATTTTGTTACTCTTGAGAAGGTTCTCTTTTATAAATATTTTGTTGCTACTTTAAAAAAAGGTGCTGATTTTTGGTACATCTTTAATCCGGCTTCTTGCCAAAATCTCTTAGTAATTCTAATAGAGTTTTAGTCATAGATTTTTTTTACCTATATATCATATGCAAATAATAATTTCATCTTTTTCAATATTTGTTGTCTTATTTCACTGCACTAGTATCTCTAAAATGTGTGAAATCCTGGTAATATTGAACATCTTTAATAATGAGAATGACGAGTGTTTTTACATTTAGTATAATATGTGGTATTGACTTGGGGTAAATATTTTCTATCATGTTTATGAGATTTCTCTTTATGTTTAGTTTATTTTAAAAGTTTGTTAAAGGTTACCAAATGTTCACATTTATATCTTTTATTTTCCTCTTTAAAATAATTCAGTGAATTATGTTGCTTTTTTCCCCCCTCTTGGGATTATAATTAGCTAACATTTATTGAACATTTGCCATGTACCAAGCACTGTTCTAAGGTGTTCTTCCTACCGGTTTCATCTTCATTACAACCTCATGCTGTCACCATTTTACAGATGAAAAATAAGACAGAGAAAGGTGAAGTAATTTGCTCCAGGTTACACAACAGTACTAATAAACCCTATTTTTGCTATGCCGCAGGTTTTCATTTGCTGATATTTTATTCAGGATATTTTATATGTTCTGTGTGTGTGTGTGTGTGTGTGTGTGTGTGTCTGTGTGTCTGTGTGTCTGTGTATGTGTGTGTGTTCCTAGAATTTGAACCCAGAGATGGTATACCTCTGAGCTACACCCACAGTCCTATTTTTTTTTTTTTTTTTTTTGAAATGGCTCTAAGTTATTGAGGGTCTGGTCTAGGTAAGGTGCCGAGGATGGGCTTGAACCTGTGATCCTCCTCTCTCAGGCTGTCAAGTACTGGAACTATTACTAGTACTGGTACTGGATGTACCAGGATGCCAGGTTTGTGTCTATTTTCTTAGAATTTTCAATAATTTTTGCTTTATTTTCTCATTTGGAATTTGGGTTATATTTTATTTTTGAAAAATGAATTGGAAGATTCCAGCATGGTGGTACACACCAGTAATCTCAGTATTTGGGAGCCTGAGACTGGAGGATCATAAGTTCTTTGCCAGCCTCAGTAACTTAGTGAAGCCCTCCACAACTTAGTGAGACCATGTTTCAAAATAAAAGAATCAGATGGGGCAGGAAGGTGTAGCTCAGGTAGAATGACCCTGGGATCAGTCCCCAGCACAACACACACACACACACACACACACACACACACACACACACACACGAATGAATTTGAAGCGCTTCATCTTTCATTCTAATGGTATAAAATAATGAAAGTCATGTAGGAATTATCTGATATGTGTAGACTGAGTATAACTGGCATATACAGTTAAGCATGATAGCTTATTTAATTGTAGATCTTTAGCAAATATATGAATTTCTAATATGTTTGTAGTTCTGATGACTTCCCACCTTTTCTTTAGTTAATTTTGAAAAAATTGTTTAGCATACCAAATGTTTCTCAACATTTAAAATTAATTTAGTTAAATTTAGTATTCCAGTCTCTTAATGTCTTCATTGTCATTTTAAAATTTTTTTTTCATTCTAATATGACTATTTTTTTGTTGTTGTTAGTTGGTTTTTCTAGGGGTTTATCCAGTTTTAACTTTTCAAGAACCAATTTGCAATTGTTAATTCTCACTTTCTTTGACTTTAAAATCACTAATTTTGCTTTTGTCTTTATATACATACATTTCATTGTTTTACTTTTATAGAACTTGAAGGCTTAGTACATTTCTGTACTTTTTTTTTTTTTGCGGTACTGGGGATTGAACTCAGGGGCATTCTACCTCTGAGTTATACCCCCAGCCCTATTTTTTATTCTTTATTTGGAAACCCGGTCTCACTAAGTTGCGGAATGCCTCACTAGGTAGCTGAGGCTGGCCGCGAACCCAGATCCTCCGGTCTCAGCCTCCCGAATGCTGGGATTACAGGCGTGCACCACCATGCCCGGCTATACTTTTTTTTTTTTTTTTAAAGAACCCTTATGCCAATTTTTTTTTAAGTCCTAGGGATTGAATCCAGCAGTATTTTATTTTTTATTTTGAAACAGGATCTCAGTAAGTTGCTGACTCTGGGGCAAACCTGCAATCCTCCTGTCTCAGCCTCCTAAGTACTGGGATTACCAGTGTGCTCCATCATGCCCAGCGTAAAAAATTTTTAAAAGACTGTAGCTACAGTGAGAATCTGCATTTCACCTTACAAAATGTGTGATCATTTTAACCAGTCAGGAAAATACATTTGAAAAATGGTAATATTCATTCATCAAATATTTACTGAATGCCATTGTTTTTAAAAAAGGTTACAGTCTTGGCAAACCAGAATAAGTGCTAATAATAGAAAAAGAGAATGTTTTTTAGGAAAAAATATCCAGTACCTAATTTATTCTTCAAAGATTGGCATTAAATTCCTCCTCTTTGTAATGTTTTATTTCAGTCTGTACTCTATTTGTCATTAGTATTTTCCGTAAGTTATAGTCCAGGAAACTGGCTTAAAGGAAATAAAATAAGAGTTGCTTAAGATCTTACAACACAAATTTATGTCTGGCAATCTCCTTTATTTCTTTTGGAAAAAAACATAGTGTCTTCAATGCTAAATAGTAAAATGAAAAATTTTTTAATCTATTTTAACCAGATTGAATGAAGACATGAATTATAGTTTTTACAGAACTGCAGAGTTTGTAGACTGAGTGGTATCATATGAGAATTATACCAGGGTTGTGAACAGAGGGCTAATTGTTCATTCATCCACCATATAATTAAAGAATACTTGAGTGCCAGGTACATTTTTAGATTCTGGGAATACATCAATGAATCAAATAGTCAAAAATTTCTGCCCAAGTAGAATTTTTATTTTATTGTTTTGTCTGTTTTTCTTTTTCTTTTTTTTCTCCCTGCAAAGTCAAGACCTCACACATGCTAGGCAAGTGCTCTGCCACTGAGCTACAACCCCAGGCCCAAGTTTTTATTTTACTAGGAATACCAAAAAACAAGTTAAGAAAAGAAGAAGCTATTTCCTTTTGTGGTACTACATCCTAGTGGGGACATGAGACAAACCTAAACATAGGAGATTGTCTAGTGGGCATTACAGCAGGTAGAACAAAAGAGTCACTGGCCAAAGTTTCAAAAATTCAAGCCAGAGAAATCAAAAAATTCAAGCCAGAGAGAACTGGCAGTGGTTCAAATTTGGGATATTTTAGATACCAAGTCCCTACTATAGCCAAAACCATTTAAATACTGATATTATACAGATTTTACCCTTTATACAGATCCAGAAACCAAAGTCTTCATAGTGTGAAGTTCCATTTTTCAGAAATGTTATCTTTATTACAGAGCGAGAAAAACCTAAAGAAAAAAATTTAACTCCCTTTGCAATAACAGTTATGTGATACGTAATTTTTTATTTTTTGTGGTACTGGAGATGGAACTCAGTGGCATTCTACCTTCGAGCTATATCCCCAGCCCTATTTTTTTTTTTTTTTTTTTTTTTTTGGT